>PVKH010023969.1:0-13734 GCA_004027955.1 Chaetophractus vellerosus
GCTCCCCAGGAGCCTCCGCAGCTCCTGCGTTGCTGGAAGATGTCCAGAAGTCTGAGTGCTTGTCAAGGGGTGCAGGGAACTGACCCAAGCGATGTGGGCGTTTCATGTGGCAGGAGCCACCGAGGCTGGGGCCAAACGCAGTCCCCACCAGACAGCTGGAGTCCACAGCACAAACAAGAACAGCAGAGCGGTCGGCCAGCAAGGAGGAATGCGAGGTTGCCCAGGGAGCAGCAGAGGACAGCAGAAGGTCAGGGGCAGGAGCCCGTCAGGTGCAGCAAGAGCACACCCACCGACCAGCCGGCTGCTCCACAGTGGCAGTGGACGCTGGCCAAAGGCCACCGAGGGAAGTAAAGCTAAAGAAACAAATAAAAATATCCAGGCAGGATCAAACGCTTGGCTTCCTCTCCTACAAGCATGGTTGTGGGCTAAAGGGAGAGCCGTGCTCCCCTGCCTTCTGATGGCTCTACCTGAAAGCACCTGCGGGTCCAGCCCAAGGGCCCCAAGTCAGTGGAGGTGGAGCACGGAAGCTCCCTCCTGTAGAAGTTCTACAGACACATTTACATACAGATACAGGCCTGGGCATAACAACAGAACTAAAGAGAGAGAGCTTTAGTGTTGTTCTGATGACGGGCAGGGGTACAGCATCAGGCTAGTATAGTGACAGAAAACTGGACAGCACTTGATCAAACATTGCGATTTGAGCTGCTACATATGTCACAGTCATGGCAATAAGAAGTCTGGACCTATGAAATCTGAAAGAGATTCAGAATATCATGTTGCCTCTGGGGGTAAGAACTTTTGTCTGCTTTTGAAAGCTCTGCCTTTAAATGTACTTTAAAATGGCTCTTGAATCGTCATTAAACTTTCACAGTTCTGCGCCAGGGACAGGTAAAAACGGCAAGGGTAAAGAAGGAAATAAGTCTTAAAAATTGAGCTCATAATCATAAATTCAAGCCCAGGAGACCCATTTCTAATGTACATAGGCGTGCTTTCTCTCTTTGCTCATCCATGGAAAAGGAAATTCAAGTTGAGTGCAAATAAAATGTCTGCTTAGTGACTTACTGTGGTATAACAAAACTTCTTGATGATGGGGCCACAATTACATAAATCCCAAGAGTGGGAGGTACCTCTCTCCTAGGTCTCACAGAACTGAATTTTAATAACACTAAATATAATGTATTCTAATTATTAATGTAGCTGTCTGTCTCCCAACAGCATGGCTCAGGTCTGATCAGTATTTGTGTTCTTAGTATCTGGCCACACAGCATTGGCATTTTTTAATCAATAAAGATATCTATCTATCTATCTATCTATCTATCTATCTATCTATCTATCTATCTATCGGCCAACTTCAGTGAACGAGATGGCACAGACTACCTGGCCTTCCTCTTTATCTGAATATAACTTACTTCTTAGCCTACTGAAAATTCTGAATGTGCCTCTAGAATTTTCTATTTTCTATTAACTGACCAAGAGGCAAAGACACGTGACACGTCCTGCGGACAAGGCCTGAATTACGTAAAGCGATGAGACAGACTGTTGTGTGTATTTGTTGTACATGCCAATAGAATTGGTCTCGGCACTGCATGTCACACTGAAACACTGGAGAGGTTGACATTTGTGCATGTTAACTTCTAAGGTCCAAGTCAGAGGAGAGGGGCAGAAAGTAAAATCATCAGGGCTAGAGGGATTACTTTCTTGTCCTTTGCTCCTGATGGAAGCTGCCTGGAAGAACAGAAAGAGTTCTGAAGTCTGCAGAGTTGAGGAGGGGAGATGGCAGAGGTACAGACCTCGGCACTGTTAGCAAGGGTACCAGAAATTGTTTCCAATGTGAGTTAATTAATTATCAAACTGTCATCTTTGAAGACACCTGTTTTCTTCTTATTTCACAGAAGCACTAGTTTAATCTGTTTGCATTTTAGTACTACATGACTGAAGAAAGATGAATAATCTTTGGGCCAGAAGTCATAGAGCTGATATTTCTACTGAAATGGTTCATAGAACACAGTTATAAAAATAGCATAGCTTCTAAAATTTATCCAAATGTCATTGCTAATCTGTCTCAAAGTCACAGGCACAATCCATTAATTCTCTATAAGTCAAGAGATACAAACCCACAAATGAGTCGTTGAAATAAAATCCTTATAAATCTCACATGAGAGTGTTACCATCTCTCTTTTCACTTTCTAATAAAGAAAACAGTGGGGTTTCTTTATTTCAGTGTCTTTCTTTCATCATTTTTTTCCTGCATAAAATTGATCTCTTTTGTCACCATTAACTTTCTTTAGCTTCTGACTACAAAGGCAAAGTTAAAAAATATTTCTCCCAAAAGATGTTCAATATTATTAGCCTTTAAGGAAATGCATATTAAAACCACAATGAGATATCACTACACAACTATTAGAAAGGCTAAAATAAAAATAACGATAACACCAAATGTTTGCAAGGATGCAGAGCAACTGGACCTCTCATTCCCTGCTGGTATGATACAGCCCTCTTATAAAACTCAGTACGCACTTGCCACGTGACCCAGCAATTGCACTCTTGGGCATTTATCCCAGAGTAATGAAAACTTACGCTGATGTGAAAAACCTGTATACGGATGTTCATAGCAGCTTTATTCGCAATAGCCCCAAACTGGAAACAATCTAAATGTCCCTCAACAGGTGAATGGGTAAACAAGTTCTGGTGCATTCACACCATGGAATACTAACCAGCAATAAAAAGGAACAAGCTATTGACACATGCAACAATTTGGACAGGCTTAAGGGCATTACGCTTAGTGGAAAAAAAAACGGTCTCAAAAGGTTAAATACTTCATGATTCCATCTTATATAGCATTCTCCAGATGACAAAATTATAGTGGTTGCCACATGACAGGGATGGGGACAATGGGATGGATCCTACTTCAAAGGGGTAGCACAAGGGAGTCCTTTTGTTGTGTCTGGTTACACAAATGTATACATGGGATCAAACTGCACAAAACTACATGCACAAACACTCATGCAACTGGGTACAGGTAAAAACTGGTTAAGAAAAACTGAATAAGGTCTGTAGTCTAGTTAAAAGAGTTGTACCCGTGTCAATTTCCTGGTTTTGATAGTATACTACAGTTACATAAAGTGCCACTATTAGGGCAAAGAAGGGAAAGGATTCAAGGGACTCTAAATTATTTTTTTCTCTATCCATTTTTTTCTTTATTAGAGAAGTCACAGGTTTGCAGAACAATCATGTATAAAACACAGGATTCCCATACACCGCCCCCAACACCTTGAATTGATGTAGAACTCTTGTTACAATTGATGACCGTATATATTTATAATTGTATTATTAACTACAGTCCATGGTTTAACTTAGGGTCCCCTGTTTGTGAAGTGTAGTTCCATGGATTTCTTTAATTTTATTGTTACCATACATACAATCTAACATTTCTCCTTTTAATCACATTCAAGTATATATAACAGTGCTGTTAATTGCATTCAAAATGTTGTGCTACCATCACCACCATCCATTATCAAAACATTTCCATCATTTTAAATGGGAACCCTGTACATTTTATGCCTTAACTTCCCATTCCCTATCCCTACTCTGTACATTATTTTTGAAGTTTCCCATAGGTCTATAATCATTTCCAAAATATAGTTTTCCTTTCAAGCTTCATGTATCAATTGCTTGGTTCATTTAGCCATAATTTTGATGAATGAACTGAAAGGGAAGAGATAAAAAGCAGCTGTTCACGTCTTTTTGCTCTACGTCTCTTCCTATGAGAGAAGCAGAATCTGCCAATTCTTGATGAAGTCTCTCTTGCTAAAATACATGTACTTTGATAAAATCTTATCATTTCTTTCCTCAGAAACTTTCAGGAATCTTTCTTACCTACAAAATTACGTCATGCTCTTCATCAGGGCATTGAAGACCTCCTACAATACGGCCCCAACTTAACTTTTTGGCTCTTCACTTCCACCATTCCTTTATGAGAACCCATTGCTTCCATTTGTTCTCCATGCCACAGCCACGGTCATCTTTAAAGCTCAAATTTTGTCCCATTACCCTTGAAAATCCTCCAGTGGCTTCCCATGGCATTTAGCCTAAAGCCCCAAATGCTTACCTTGGCCATCAAGTCTGGCCCCTGCCCTTCTCTCCAGCCCTCCTCATACCACTCTTCTCTTTGCTCTCCTTGCCCAGCCACGTGATCTTCTGCAGAACCTCATCCTTGCCATGGTTTTTCCCACCATGGGGTTTGGGGCATGCTATCCTCTCTGCCAGGACCCCTTTTCCTCCCAACCAATGTTCTGCACCTTCTCAGCAGCACTATCAGTTCGTCCCCACCCCAGTTTAGGTGAGGTTATTTTGACAAAGGTTCACATAGAACTGTGCTGCTTCCTTCTGAACACTTATCCCCAGTGGTACTGATTCATCCATTTGTTTGGTTACTTGATTAAACGCTGTCTTCCCCACTTGGTTGGGAGCTTCATGAGGCTATAAGCAGAATCTAGTTTTGCTCAGTAGGGTGTTTATCACCTAATGCAGTGTCTTGAACATACAAGGTCTTCAGCAATTATTTTTTAAATGGCCGAGTCAACTGGATTACCCATAGCTCTTCAATCATATTCCTCAGGGTTTCTGCCCCACACCCCCGGGGGCTTCTCTCACTCTGTTGATGCCATATGCAAAGCTATACCCACTATTTCTCCTCCATATTTTATGCAGTCTTATAGACCCATCTCAATGGGCACTTTCTGGCCCTTGCTAGTAAGCACCATACCCACCTTCTTTGAAAACGGTAGCACTAGCATCTGTTCTCTTGCCATATTTGCTTTTACTATCTTTAGACTGTGCCTGTTATCCACTTTACTAGTTCATAAATTCCTGGAGGGCAAGACTGATTCATTTCTATTTACATCATCTGCAGTAACTAGAGCATTTCTGGGGTGCTTAATAAATGTATTTTCCTTATTGATTAATGTAATAGCTAGAGGCTGAGCACATATTATGTGCTCAATTATTATTTCTAGAAACAAGGGAAAATCATTATAGGTCCTTGACAGTTCCACCCATTTGCAATCAGTAAACAGAATTAAATTACCCATACAGGAGTACAGTCATGGTTCCTAGAGCAAATACCTTTGGTTCTGACCATTTAATGTTATTTATAGGTTTATTCATTGTAGGTAGCAAAATGGTTACAATTAAGGCCAGCTGATATTTCAGTAGAAATGTTATTTTTCTGCCTTACTATGGAATTAAAGTAAATTTAACTTTTTCATAGAATGCAGCATTAAGTACAGTATCAAACAGCTAATTTGAAAGAAGTGGCAGGATGGATTAGTAATGGTATATAACATTTGTTGAACTACAGACCTGAGGATCAGGGGACCAGCTGTTAAGAATAACTTGTTGCTGTTCACACACACACACACACACACACACACTCAACTTGAACAAAAACTCCATAGAATATAAGAAACAATAATTGGCTGTTGACTTTCAATGCTCAACTGAAAAAAAAAACAAAAGTCAACTTGAGACTTTTCTTCATGGGAAGAATCATGCCATTATCAAAGAAGAAAGTAATTCTCCCCTCTGGGCTTGTGGAACTAGTTCTGTCATGAAGCCAACATTTTCTCTTCCTTTCTCTACCATACCTGTATAGACTTTCTGGGCGTCTCTACATTTAAGGCAGAGGACTGCTCGAAGTTTCTGTGTCCCAAAATACTGGAAATCAATGCAATTTAATTAAATTCTTCAAAGATTTATTGCATGCCTAGTATATGCTGGGTTTTCTACTAGGTGCTTTTTTTTCCCACAAGAAATTGTGGGTTTACAGAAAAATCTTGTTAAAACAGGGTTCCCACATACCACCCTGTTACTAACACTTTGCATTTATGTGGTGCATATGTTATGATTGATGAAAGCACATTTTTATAATTATACTATTAACTATAGTCCAAGGTTAAATTAGGCTTCACTGTGTTGTACAGTTCTATGTTTTTTATTTTATTTATTTTTAGTAACATATATACAACTGAAAATTTCCCCTTCTAACCACAATGTTGTGGTTATCATCACCTCCATCCAAAAGTTTCCCATGGTACCAAATGGAAAAAGTGTTAACTTCCTATTCCCTACCCCCACCCCATCCCCTGATAACATATATTCTAGATTCTGACTCTATGAATTTGCTTATTCTAATTATTGCATATCGGTGAGATCATTCAATATTTTTCCTTTTGTGTCTGGATAATTTCACTCAACAGATGTCTTTAATGTTCATCCATGTTGCCACATGAATCAGAACTTCATTCCTTTTTACTGATGAATAATATTCCTTTGTGTGTATATACTTCATTTTGTTTATTCATTCATCTGTTGTTGGACACCTGGGTTGCCTTTATCTTTTGGCAATAGTGAAAAATGCCTTGATGAACATTGGTGTACAAATGCCTGTTCAAATCCCTGCTTTCAATTCTTTGGGGTATATACATAGAAGTGGGAATGCCAGGTCATATGGTAATTATATACCTAACTTTCTGAGGAACTGCCAAATGGTTTTCCACAGAGGCTGCAACATTTTACATTCCCACCAACAAAGAATGAGTGTTTCTATTTCTCTACATCTTCTCCAACACTTGTAATTTTTCGTTTTTTAAATAGTAACCATTTTAGGGAGTGTGATTGGTACCTCATTGTGATCTCCCTAATGGCAAGTTACACTGAGCATTTTTTCATGTGCTTTTTTGGTCATTTGTATATTTTCTTTGGTTGGTCTTACTGTGGGGCTTTCATTGAAGTGAGGTGGGAGCTAAACTGGATTTAGATACACTCTGCTTATTCCCACACCATCCATCCATTTCACCCTCCCTCAATGAGTGATAGTTATGAAATGGGGTGGGGTTGACCTCAAACCGACTTCAGTAGTGGGTGCTGATTTATCTGAGTCAGTGATTCTCAGCCAGAGATGGTACCAACCTGGCAGGGGGCATTTGGAAATTCATGGGGACATTTCCGGTTGTTATAAGGGCTGGGAGATGCTACTGGCATATAGTGAAAAGCGACCAAGAATATTAAATGATCTGCAAAGTAAGGAACAGACCCATCCCCATGAAAAATTGTCTCACCCAAAATGCCAGTCATCCTCCTATTGAGAAACACTTGTCTAAGCCAATCAGAATCCCATCCTGTACTGGTTCGGAGAATTCAGGTCTAAGTCTATCAGCTCACAGCATTCCTCTGGCCATAGGTGTGGGCCAATCAGAGTAGAGCCCTAGACTTTGTCCAGTGGCCATGGGGATGCATTCTCTCTCTCTCTCATTGGGCATCAATGTAGAATCACGTAGCCCAATTTATGCTAGCAGTAGTCTTGATACTAGGAAAGGAGCCAGCCTTAGGCTAAAGCCAGCAGAGGGGAAAGAGGAGGGGAGAGATGGAAAGGAACATTGAGCCAGTTGACAAACAATCCTGAAACTGCCCTTCATCTAAACATTTCAGTTATGAGAATCAATAAATTTTCTTGTTAAAGAAAGTTTAAGTTGGACTTTCTATTATTTGTAATTTGTAAGCTTCCTGAATATCTTGAAATGAATAGGATTTCAATAGGTAAGGGATGGAGAAGAGAGGATAATTTCAAGTAGTAGAAACAGCTTGAGAAACGGTATTAAGAAAAAGGATATGCAAGCAATATGAGTGCGTGGCGGGGTGGGGTGGAGTGTGGTGTTTATGGGGTTGTAGTGGGGGACAGCCTATTCTTATACCCTGGTTCTAATCAAAGAAGAAGGAGAGAAAGCAAACGGGGAGGTGGAAAGAGAGAGAAGAATGCTTTTCTAGAGGAAATTTCAGACTGAATTGGACTGAATAACTGATGTTGATATATACAAAGAAAACATTACCAATGATTTTTTTTATTTCCATGATTTTTTTTCAATGTACACCTTCTATCATGGAAAACATGAGAGGTTTTTAAAATTAAATTTATGATACATTCACGTATTTCATGAAACACTCATTTTAATACAGTATGCTGAATTGTTGGTGTGACTATTGGATACCTAAAGGTTTTCCCCTATTTTTAAGCTTTACTGTATGAGAAATGAATATGGAGACAGCATAACTCTATTGCTGAGAAAGAAGAGATACATGCTTAATTATTCTCCCTTTGGAATTTGTAACTGTCTTGCATGTGTTTTTTCTTGGAATTCAGTGAGTTCTTAATGATAGGAAGGAAATGTAATGAACTAACGGAGTTCTATGATAAAGGACTAACCATATTTATATGTTGTATTTATATTTAAATACAAATTTATGCATGATACCCTACCAGGAAGATTTATAAATTAATCTAAAAAAGTCATAGCCCCTGCTTTCAAGATGCTTAAAATCTTACTATGAGTATTGATGATAAATAGAAAACGGAGGGTGTGAGCATGTTCAAAATTATTTTTAACCAAAAGAAATCCTATATATTATGCCTGGGAGAATCTTAGGAGTTTCTTTTCCATAGGAGAAAAGTTGCGTAAACAATAAAGTAGGAAAGCCAATGTCAGGGAGAATAGGGCTCTTAAAAGACAGAGTAAGAAGGTTCCAAATATGCAGAGAAAGGATTCCACATAAACAAATAAAAAAAGAGCAGTGCCAGAAGGTAGAATGCATTACTTCTGGGTCCTCACTGGGCGTCCAGCTATTGCCTTGTATCTCTTCCAACTTCAGTCCAAAAGCCACGGAATTTTAAGCATAAACTTGAGAGGGCAGGCCCAGATCTTCCTTACCGGCTCTCTTCCTGCTTCAATGCCCCATCACTAGTAACCCACTCCACAAATGCTCTCAGAATACAGAATGCACATGGAAATGGCCATGCTGAAATTCTTCCTTTAATCACTTTGATTTCAGACTGAAGTTATTTTTGAAAATCAGATGTTTCCCATCCAATTGAAGCAATCTAAATGTATACAGGTGCTTTGTTTGCTTGTTTGTTTTTCCATTTTTGTTATTGTTGTTTCTAAGGAAATTAATAGGCTGTCAGGAATGTTATTGAAGTATCAAGTCTAAGCTAAATCTAATATGTGAAGAGTGATTTGTTTTCATCCTGGAGTTTTCAAATAGCTATGAAGTTTGTAATCTTGTCATGAAAAGAGACAAGAGGTTGACACAAAACAGTCAAGCGTATTATCTGTGGTGTAACAAGAAATATAATTGTCTGGTAAAAAATGTGAAAGCCAAAGTTAAACTTGGCAATTGTGTATGCGGGTGTGTGCGTGTGTGCAAAAAACCTTTAGGGAAAATCCCGACCCTTCTGGTTGCAAATTCTATGTATTGAAGAAAGGTAAAAGACAAGATTGCTAAACACTTTGATTACTTAAAGTCCATTAACATATTCTAAAGAGTTATAAGATTAAAATGGATTTTTTTAATACTTAGAAATAATTCTCCTGCTTACAGAAGATTAGTTTGCAGCCTTCAAAGCCACAAATTATTTTCCTACATTGTCAAATGGTTATTGCGTTGCATTCATAAAAAAGAGGGAAAAGAAGTCCAATTACACTTGAATTAAGAAATATTAATGAAACACAGAAATAACGTTCAAGTTATTTTTCATACAGCCAATTCCCCTCTTATTGCAAAACTTAGAGAATAGTATTCAGATTCCCAAAAGACTAAATTGAAAGTAAACTACATTTGGCAATTAAGGAAGTTGAGAAGAGATATTGGTACCTGAATACTGGTCAGAGTCGTGTACTGATAAGCCTTGACCACCAGGTAATTTGCTTCCAGGTCAATGAGTCCCAGGATCATATATTTCCACCATCTTCGTCGTAAAATTGCGAGGAGGTTTTCTTCTCCTTTGTTATGAAATTAAGAAGCAATGGGTTAAGTTCTTGACACATAATAAATTGTATACTTAAAAAGAATTCTAAAATTTTGTAGCATTATCTTTTCTAACCATAACCTTACAAAATTTTTAACTGAACCAATGAATCAAGCTGTTAAAGTCTCATGCATTTTTACTTAGCATTATTAATAGTTTTCATTGTAGACTTTGGCTCTTTAGAGTTTCTTAACTTTCTTAATGACCTGTGCAGGTCATTAATTCACCATGCCAAGCATTTTCTCATGAACATTTGAAGAAAAAAATTAATTACCTCATGTGAAAATAAAAAGGAAAGTGTGCCAGAAAGCCTGCATAAACATATGAAATCAAAATCAGCCTACATTTCGGGATTGTGCAGCATAATAGAAATGGGAAGAAGGCACCCAAATGGAAAAAGGCTTGTGTGTGGCAGCAGGGCTGTAGCCAGGCTCCTGAGAAGCTGTCCTGAGTGCTCTCTCAGCTTTGGACATTGTTATGTACTCTGGTGGGGTGTGGGTGCTGGGGGGAGAGGGGAAGCTGGGGGCCACTCTCAGACCGAAAAGAAAATCATAGATCTGAATGCTGCCAACGACTGCAGTCTGGAGCATCTTGCCGCTTCAACTAGAAGCCTCTGAACAGACTTTGAATCCCTTAGCTTTGGTCCTTATTTTCACATATATTAGGCCTGAAAAAATCTTATTTTTCAAGGTGGGGTAGATGATGCTGGCTAATAATAATGACTCTCTAGAGTCACTCTAACCTGTGCGGTCTTTATAGGGGAAGTGGAATATGTAGAAACTCTAAGTGAATGGTGACACTATTAGTTATATATTGCCACATAACAAATTATCCCAAAATATAGTGGTTTAAAACAAATATTAATTATATTATAGTTTTTGTGGGTCAAGAATCTGGATACAGCTTAGCTGAGTGTCTCTGGCTCAAGATCTCCAATGAAGTTGCAGTCAAGTTGTCCACCAGGGATGCTGTCTTATCTGAAGGCTCAAATGGGAAGAGATTTGCTTCTAAGCTCACTCACATGGTTGTTGGCAGGCCTTGGCCCCTCCCCAAAATGGCCTCTCTGCTGGTCTGCCCCACAACATGGCAGCTGGCTTTCCCCAGTGAGTATTTCGAGAGAGAGACAGACAGACAGACTGAAAGTGAGTGCCCAAAATGGAAGACACTTTTTTTTAACCAAATCAATTTTATCGATATGTATTAATAAAGCATACAATTCATCCAAAGTGTACGATCAATGGTATTTGGTATAATCAAATAGTTGTGCATTCATCACTTTAATCATTATTAGAGCATTTTCATTATTTCAGTAATAATTATAATAAACAAAAAAACAGACAAATAAACAAACAATGTACACCCAGCTCTGTGTAGTACTTTTACATGAATAGGATTGCTTAGAAATTTGTCTTTTCACTAGACATATATGTATAGACCTAGCATACTGGCATTATAGTAAGGACTAGATAAATGTTTAGGAATGAATGAATTAATGGACTGAAGAAAGTATGAAATACCATCTATCTTAATATGTCAAGAGCCAGTTCCAGAATATAAGTCACACTTCTGATGTTTTGCACTTAGATCTATGGCTGGTTGCTGTGATCCCCAAGGACATTTCTTCACAAGCAGCTCAGGTTGGCAATGCCCTTGCACAGCATTCCTGCCTCTCTCTTGCCCATATTGTGGATAAATCAGCACCTGGCAGGATTTAGCTTGCAAATCAGTAATTCACACTTGACTGTACATTCACATCACCTGTACATTCACATCACCTGTAGAGCTTTTAAAGGATTCCAATGACTGGAGCCAGCCTGCAGAAATTCTAATTTAATCACTATAGGATGGGGCCAGGGCATTGGACTGAGGATCAGATCTAGGTTTCAAACCATTGATATCCCATGGCCATCTTCGGGATGACCTTGGCTAGGAATTCCAAAGAGATATAGCTACAGAGCAGTGAAGAATCTTCATACCAAAGAAACAACCTGAGCACTTAGCCCAAAGTCTCTGTAGGTTCCACGTGTTGTTTTCCTTGCTTGGACTATTCTTCTAGTTTTCAAATGAAGGACCAGCATAGACACTTCCACCAGGAAGCCTTCCTTGATACTCTTATCACCCCAGACTGGGGTGGATTTCCCTGTGCATGCTCCCATAACACCCATTACTTATATCATTGTATGATAACGACCTGTTTTCTTAATGCTATCATTCATTAGATTATTAACAATTTGAAGAGAGTGACATTGTCTTGGTTCTCGCTTTATCTCTAGGATCTAACAGTGTGCGGTGGGCAGTCAATACATAATATAGTATGTCATTTAATTATCTAAGAATCTCAGCAATGTTAAATAGCACTGAAATTGCGGTACTTAAAATACATCTACTATGAGTATCCATGTTCCAGACAATGGAAATTGCTTTCTAGTTAGAATGTAGTCAACTTCTGATAAAATATATTTGTTGACTATTTTACACATAATACACTGTAGATAGGACATAAAAAGATCAATGGCATATTTAACCTCAAAGCTGCAATTCTAAAGTCACAAATATAATGAGGTCATTGTCCCAGTTAATTTACACAATGCATAGAGAAAGGGATTTGCTAAATTCAGAGCACACCAGCCACATCTCAATATGCAGCACTGAAATCTGTTAGTTCCAGCAATCAATAACATGTAATTCATTACATAGATTCAAAGGAATGAGTAGTTGCCTTATTGTTCTGCTAATGAAGTTTGCAAAGCAACACACCCTAAATAGATGGTTTCACATTGTTTCATTTCAAGTACCTGAGAACATACACCATGCTTGCATAGCAGAATTAGTTAGGAAAGTAAGAGAGTGCTTTTTCTTTTAGCTGGGCAAAAATGCAAGTCTTAAAAGGATTGCTTAGGGATTTATCTATATGACTCCCATTAACACTGATGTACAATAGGCTATTAAAATTCTTTCTAGAATAATGAAAATGCATTCCTTAGAGCTCCTGTGTCAAAGCACTTAACAAGCCTCATGAAATAGGGCCATCCATAAGAATCCCCAACACAGTTAGTGGTAGGTCAATGTTTTGAAACAACTTTAAAAAAATCTTAACTAGGAGAAAGTCAAAGGATGGAAACTTTGGAATTATGGGTTGGAATTTATATGCAATCTGTTTACTTTTTATTTTATTAACAATATGTTGAAATAGAAATAAAAAGATTAGGGAGTGGGGCCGGCTCGATAGCCCAGTGGATAGGGCGCCGGCATACCACATGGGAGGCCCTGGGTTCAATTCCCAGGGACCTCTCCTAGCGGGCAGACCACCTTGAGAATGGCAAGCCACCATGGGCGGGCCGGAGCCGCCGTGGGCAGGGCAAGAAGCTGCCACGGACAGGGCAAGAGCCGCCACGGGCAGGGCAGGTCGCCCGGGGAATGGAGTGCAGCCAGCCACCCGCGAACTGAAAAGCCGGCCGTGAACGGACGCAGAGACCGCCCACAAGTGGGGAAAGCCGCGCCTGCGCAGTGACCACTCTCGGCGCGTCGCCGCAGCGGGGGGAAGGGGAGATATGTAATAAAATAAATACATCTTTAAAAAAAAAAAAAAGATTAGGGAGTAACACAATTGCTACTATGTATTCTTTATCCTGATTTAATATATGTTCATATTTTGTCATGTTTGCTTCAGACTTTTTTATTTTCCAGTCTTACCCATCTCATTAAGTATCTTCTCCAACCATGCAGTTAGTTCAAGCAAGATACCTGGGAATTACGCCTCACTTTCTTTCACTCATCCACCACCCCCAATTCCCGTTGACTTAAGAAACGTCTCAAGTCCAAAGACTTTTCTTCGGCTTCAAGCCTTGGTTACTGTAATGGCCTCCTGTCTGCTT
>PVKH010023970.1:0-13734 GCA_004027955.1 Chaetophractus vellerosus
GCTAGGAGAGGTCCCCGGGAACCGAACCCAGGGCCTCCCATGTGGTATCCCAGCGCGCTCTTTATCCACTGAGCTATCTAGCCGGGCCCCAGGATTTTACACTTTTATTGCACTACATATTATTTTATAAATTGCCTTTTAAAATTAACAACATATTGTGGACATTTTCCAAAATTGATTCATATAAGATATTCCTCATTTTTTTTTTCTTGTCTATTGTGAGGATGAAATGTGTCCATGTATATCAGAGGCCTTGGACTTAGTAGACATCAAGTAAGCCACTTAGACCTTGTCCTCAGAGTGGGTCCTTGAGAGTATTTGGGGGAAATCATGGACTCATTCAACAAATGTTCATTGGGAAGTAATATGAATTATCCATTATTTATGATATGTCAATGAACAAATAGTTAAAGCTCCCTGTCCTCCAGGAGTTTACCTTCTAATTATAAGCACAGTGGGCAGAGGGGAGACAATGATAATAAAGACAATAACTGAGTCAGTTATATAGTATGTTAGGAGATGACAAGAGCTTTAGAGAACAAAGCAAAGCAAGCAACAGGGCAGTGTAAGAGGTATAGGAGTTCTGGCAGGGAGCGGTGCAGTTTGCACTATGCAAGACGTTGGTCAGGGCCCATTGATAAAGTGACATTTGAGCAGGAACTTTACAGAGGTGGAGAAGTCCGCAAAGTGGATATCTAAGAGAAGAGTTTTCCAGGCAGAGAGAATAGCTTGAGGAAGTGAACTGGGATCATGCCTGGTTTATCGGAGGAACAGTACAGTGAGCAAAGGGGGGAAGAGTGGGAGATAGGGGTCAATGGGGAAATGTAGGATTGTGGGGATCATGGACATTTTCCAAAATTGATACATATAGATATTCTTCAATTTTAATAGTTGCATAATATGACCTCGATTGAACATTCCATGTTCAGGCCATTTCCAATTATTTGCAATTACAAATGATGCCGTGTGAATATTCTTGTTCACAAATCTTCACACAAACCACACTGATACCTATTAGAGCGTCTGCTGGGCTATAAATTATGAATTTAAAATGTTGATAGATTCTCCAAAAATACTGCAATATAAGAGCATGCCCTTTTCCCCCAATATCACCAATACTGGTGTAATCCTTCTGCTTAATTTTTTCCATTAGGAAAAATTGTATCTTGTTTTTATTTGCATTTCTTTAATTATAAATGAGTTTGAGCATCTTTTCATATGATTATTAGCTTTCTGTATCTTTTCCATTAATTATTGATGTCCCTTGCCCATTTATCTATTTGCCTTTTTTATTAATTTTTGACATTATCTCTATATTATTAATGTTAACCCTTTACTTATCACCTGTTTTTCCCAGTTTTTCATGTGTGTGCATGTAAATGTGTGTGTGTCAGATGTCTTGTTATAAGTGTTAGAATTAGATGAATGCTTATAAAGTGTCTGGCACAGTGTCCTGCGCACAGCAGACATTTAATACACTGAACTATTGTTATTAATCCTGGACTGTGGGTAGAGGAGATGATAGTATTAGCATCTCTCCTCTGCAGGTACCACTGAAGTCCTTTAAGATGCTAATGCTTCATTTTCTATACACTTCCAACTCATGGGAGGCTTCTCTTCCTCCCCCATTCTCAGAGAGCTACCTCTTACTTCCTCTCACATTCTGCTAATAAACTAGTTAAATTTAAACTTCTACAGGAAGCTGAGTTCTATGTAATCTGATCTAACACACTAAAGCAATACCATTTTTTCATGACAAGCATCAGAAAACAACTTACATTCTTATGACTCACTCTTGAGAGCAAAATGACTTCATACAATGGACAACAGGAGTAACAATTGTCAGTCGGCCTAGCAGTCCCTGCCTCATGCTCCCTGGATGAGAAATAATATACCCAAGACAAGAAATAACGAATGCTGATGCAACTGACTATCTTGATTGGCTTGATCCCACAGGCATTAAGGACAATTATTGCAGGTGCTGTTAGGAAAGAAGGGCACTTTTATTTTTTTATTTTTTTTTATTTTTTTATTTTTTTTAAGATTTATTTTTTATTTATTTATTACATATCCCCCCCCTTCTGCTTGCTCTTGCTGTGTGTCCATTCTTCTGTGTTTTTCTATGTTTGCTCCTTGTCTCCCCCCATCTTTCGCGGCGATGCACCGAGTCGGCCCTCCGCGGCGGCGGCTCGCTCCGTTCATGGGTGGCCCCATTCCGTTTTCACGGGCGGCTCCGCTCCACGTTTTGCAGGCAGCAGTCCTCCATGTTTTTGCGGGCTGCCGGCTTCTGCTTCACAGGCAGTAGCTCCGCTTTTCACGGGTGACTTTGCCATGCCCGTGGGGGCTCCGCCCTGCCCGTGGCGGCTTTTTGCCTTGCCCACGGCGGCTTTTGCCCCGCCCATGGTGGCTTGCCTTTCTCAAGGCCGTCTGCCCGCTCGGAGAGTTCCCCGGGAACCGAACCAGGGCCTCCCATGTGGTACCCCAGCGCGCTCTTTATCCACTGAGCTACCTAGCTGGGCCCAAGAAGGGCACTTTTAAAAAGACTCACAGGCTACATATGAACCTACATGAAAAAAAGTGGTAGCGCTCCCATGAGGAATCAAGGGAGAATGTGAGAGCTGAGAGAGCCAACTACACTTGCAAAATGAGAGGTTTTTCCTCCATGTTCAATGAATGAGTTCTTAACCTACCATTGACACCTTCCTTTTATCTAGAATAATTGAAACCAAGTCAATTTGCTTTCATTGAGATGGTTCAGCAATTGGAAAGGTAGAAATTAGAATTCTTAGATGTTTTCACATTTTAAAGCAGCTACATCTAAATTTTTAACAAAAATAGTTCATTCAATTATTCATTTCTTCAACAAACATCTATTAACCACTTATTAAAAGTTTTTACTCAGTTTTGTATTCTTAAGACCTAACATTGAGCTTGGACAATTGATGATGTTTTAAAAAACATTTATTTGATGAATAAGTGAATATATAAATGAAGTCAGGAGCTCTGCTAGACAGTATGGACATGTTTTATTCCTTACCTTTCTTGACAGCATCTGAAACGATTGCCCATTCCTTCTTAAAAGCTCTATTCTTACTCTTCCTCAATAGCACACTAATCTGTTTTTTTCCTTCCTTTTAGGGCAATCCTCGCTGTTTTTGGCTGGCTCCTCCTCTTCTCCCTGACCCTTAAATTTTGGTAGTTCCTCAGGCGCCTGTCATATGTCTTCCTCTAAGTCCACTCACTCTTCTCTAGGCCATTCCATTCCCAAGTCTTCAATTACTATCTATAAGTTGACAACAAATCTTTATTGCCAACCCAGGTCTTTTCTTGAATGACAGATGATATATCCAGATGCTTCTGGACTTTTTTCCTTAGATAGCTTGTAGACTTCACATATTCATCATAATAAAATTGGAACTTATCAACCACCACCACCCCCCTGCCCTGCCCCTTAACCTCCCCTCAACCTGCCACTGCTCCATGTACCCTATCTCAAGGAATGGTATCACCATACAACTTAGCATTCTGGCCACAGATCTGGAAGATATGTTTGATTTCTCTGTTTCCTTCTTTTCCCCTCTCACCTTCTCTCATCCAATCAATCACAAAGCTCTCTTAATCCTAGGACTCAAATTATCCACAAAGCTGTCTCCTTCCAGTCATCTCCACAATTACCCTGGTCCAAGATACTATAATTGTTCATCTGCACTACTACAATAGTCTCTAGTCTCCCTGCATTTGGTCTTATTCCTCTTCAATTTGTTTCCCACATTAATGTCAAAATGATCCAAAACATAAATTTGATCATGTTATTTCCCTTATTAAAACTTTTCCCCATTGTCCTTAAGGTAAAACCCAAACAGCTGAAAACAACTTATAGTGCATTCCAAGATCTGGCCTATGCTTACTGTTTCTCTACTATATGAAATTTTCATATAGTTTCAAGTTCCTTGAAAACATATGGAATCATCTCTTGCCTCAAGGATTTCACACCGGCCTTTCCCTCTTCCTGAAACAGTCACCTTCTAACTCCACTCTGCCCTTCATCACACTAACTCATTCATTTTTTCAGTCTCAGTTTAAATATCACTCTCTCCAGGAGTCATTTCCTCACCCTATGTTTGTTCCCATAGTACCCTTAAAACCAGTATCATAAAATTCAACACATACTTTACAATTCCTTCTTTAATCATTCTTCTTTCCCACTAAAAATAAGCTTTATTAATGCAAGAACAATGTGTATACTGGACTTCACCATCTTCCTAGCATTAGCACCATGTCTGGTACATATAGCATATCAATAATTATTTGCTGACTAAATGAATGGGATTCAAACAGAAATAAAATATAGTGAGTGCTCTATAGGAGGCTGGAGGAAACAGGCAAAAGTGATTATAATTCAACATAAATAATGTGCCATAATATAGGTAAATGTAAAAGTTTAAAGGGGATGAAAGGATTGATTAATTTTGCCTAGAGTTCAGAGGAGAATAGAAAAGCTTTCTAGAGGAAATAAGATGTGAACAAACCCTTGAGGAGTAAGAGATGTTTGAGTGCTTGGAACATAGGAAGTGCTTTTGCTGGCCATGCTGCAGCATTCATTCTTTCTTCTTTTGCTAAGAGCAATTCCATTTTCCTTTGGGGAAATATGCATCCCCTTTCTCACTGTATGAGGTTTGGATTAAGCTAATCTCATATCCTTGTCTCACCCCTAAGTTTGGCCTGGCCAATCAGACTCACAGAACTTGGTTTAGGGATAGGCACCTATCCAAGAAGGCAAGGAGAACCAGTTCAGAAACTTGTCTCCTTCCAATCATCGCCACAATGGATAAATGTACTCCTAGATAAATGGACTTTCTTTCCATGGGTATAGTTGAACTGATACAATACAAGCCTGGCGCTACCAGTAGCCATCTTTGCCAACAAGTGTGCAGAGTATGCCTAAAGATGAAGCCAAGGGGCCGGCTGTAGCCCAGTGGATAGGGCACTGGTACACCACATGGGAGGCCCCGGGTTTGGTTCCCGGGGGCCTCTCTGAGCGGGCAGACCGCCTTGAGGGGGCAAGCCGCCGTGGGTGGGGCAGAGCCACCGTGGGCAGGGCAAAAAAAGCCACCACGGGCAGGGCAAAGCCGCCACGGGCAAGGCAAGCCGCCCGCGAGCAGAGCAGAGTCGCCCGCCAGCGGGGCAAGCCACCCGCAAGTGGGCAAGGCGCTGCTCACCAGTGAGCTGACTCGGCATGTCACCACAACGGGGGGAGACAAAGAAGACACAGAAGAATGCAAAAATGAACACAGCAAGAACAAGCAGAAAGGGGGGGGGAATATGTAAAAAAAAGAAAAAAAAAAAAAAGATGAAGCCAAAACAGTGAAAAACAGAATTAGGGGTGGAGGGAGAGACTGGTCTGATGACATGGTCCGTGGATCCAGCCATGCCTACAGTCAGTGGATCCAGCCATGCCTACAGTCAAGCTGCATGCTAGGACTCTCTGGCTCACTGAGGCAGTACTGTCTTTTTTTGTTTTTTGTTTTTTAACTTTTTTTGAGTTGGGTATCTGGTCATTTGCAAGGAAAACTGTCCCAACTTATTCAGTGCTCAATAAATGTCTTTTAAAATGTATAAAAAGTTAACAGACAGGAAATATGAGAAGGGATTCCAGGTTAAAGGAATAAACAATATAAACAAAGGAAGAAATTAAACTTGATACAGCTTAATATAACCTTTCTTAATAATAGAGGGGGGATATATATTCCTGTTTTCAGCAGCCTACAGATGTAAGATTTTTATGTCCCTTCAGGCACCAGTCTGAAGGCTCCTTCTTTATCTCTCAAATTAGTCATATATAAGAATCTTGGTACATTGTAAAGGAATGGTCTGTCCAGTTTTGATCAAAGAAGTCTATATATTTTGTTCAGGTCACAAACAAAAAGATTCAAGAATACATTACAGAACTCATGTCTTATATTTATATTAAGCTCTAAGAATCAATCCTTAAACCAAATATCAAGATGTCATTCTTGACAAGCACCAAAACCAATTCTGATTCTTAATTTATAACCAAAAGATGTGCATAACCTGCACTATACTCAAACAGTATGCACGAGGATTAGGGCACTGCCAACTCATGATAACATGACTTCACTACCTCTTCTGTGTCATCAAATTACAAATCTATTGAATTACTTCTTCTCAACTATTTTTGTGTAATTTCAATGTTGCAACTTTTCTATATAAACAAAATCTAATTTCTGTTTCTTATAATCCAAATATTGTTCTATTTTAGGCAACATTATTTCAAGAACACCTTGCTTTAATAAGAGTCAAAAATTTTTTTTTGGTTGTTACAAGATTCTAGGGCCACAGCTTGATACTGTTAGATCTATGGCAGCGTTAGTAAAGACTTCATTTTTTCTTATCCTCCCATTCTATAAGGAAGAAAAAAGTTTCCTTCATTCCTTATTCTAATAGGTGAATGATCCTTAGACTAGTCCCCTCATCTCCTACCACCAGTTATGCTTAAACCTCAGCTTAGCCAGTCAGCCCTTCTTCTTTTCTAGGGGATAAAAATGATTAAAAAATAAAAAAGAATAATATGCTTTAATGTTTTTCAAAGTTTTTAGCATAATTACATATTTACTCTATTTATCATTTGTTTATTCACTCGTTTAAATAATCATTCATTGACAGCTGACATGGTATCAGGTCCAGAACTAGGCCATGGAATAGAAAAGTAGACAAGGCATAGCTCACTGCCTAGGAGCTCTGTCTCCATTTGAAGGTTCTTCTCAAAACAGGCAGTACAAGGGAGAGGTTGCTTTCCTCCAGTTTTCAGTTTTATTCAAGGAATAGCTTAAAGAGTAAAATCATTCTACACATTTTTACATCCAGCCATGAGAGGGTAACTAACACAGTACTTATCTTCCCACTGAAAACAACTAAAAATGAGATAAAATGTATGAGGCAACTGTTTTCAGCATTGATGACAGGCAGTTTCAGGACTGTGATTCTTAAGAACAGGAAACGCATGAGCTGAGACTGGGGCAAATTTCCCTTCTGTCAGAACAAAAAGCTAAGACCAAGCACAGATAAGTGTATCTTGCAGAGGTGTTCTTCCTGAGCTGAGAAAGCATAGACGAGTTCTAGCAGCTAAAGGAGCTGGAAATTGTGGGCAAGAGTGTGGAGAAGAGATTGCTACACAAAGAATTGGTGGGGACAGGAGCAAAGAGGTTTGCATGGGGGAAGTCATTACACATCCTTGGCCAAGGGTTGGTGTGTACAGGGAAGCCTAGAAGAGACCACCTGCTGCAAGCTACAAGCTGTATGGTGACACCAGAGACTGCATGGGGTTAGGAGACAATATAGGTAGCACAGCCAAAGTGAAGAGACAATCTACACTAGCTCTTGAAAGAGCAGAAGATCTCAATACAGCAATTATAAGAAATTAACTCAGTCATCAAAAACCTCCCAACAAAGAAAAGCCCAGGACGAGATGGCTTCACAGGTGAATTCTACCAAACATTCCAAGAAGAATTAATACCAATCCTGCCCAAACTCTTCCAAAAGACTGAACAGGAGTGAGCATAATATAACTTATTCTATGAGGTAAAACATCACCCTAATACCAAAGTGAGAGAAAGATACTTAAAGAAAAGAAAATTATAGGTAAATTTCTCTTATGATTATAGATGCAAAAATCCCAACAAAATACTAGCAAATTGAATCCAATAGCACACTAAAAAGAATTATACACCATGATCAAGTGGGTTTTTATCCCAAGTATGCAAAGGTAGCTCAACATAAGAAAACCAATTAATTTAATATACCATATTAACAAAAAAAAGAGAAAAAACACATGATCATAAAAATTCACAGAGAAAAGGCATTTGACAAAACATGCATCCTTTCTTGATAAAAACACTTAGAAAAATATGAATAGAAGGAAACTTCCTCAACATGATAAAGTGCATATATGAGAAACCCACAGCTAACATCATACTTAATGGTGAAAGATTAAAAGCTTTCCCTTTAAGATCTGGAACAAGACAAGGATGCCCACTGCCACTACAGTTATTCAACATTATACTGGAAGTTCTAGCCAGAGCAGTTAGGCAAAAAAGGAGATAAAAGGCATCCAAGTTAGAAAGGAAGAAGTAAAAATTTCACTATTTGCAGATAATTCAACCCTATACACAGAAAGTCCCGAAGAAATCTACGACAAAGCTACTAGAGCTAGTAAACAAATTCAGCAAAGTAGTGGGATCAAGATCAACAGGCAGGGGCCGGCTCGATAGCCCAGTGGATAGGGCACCGGCATACCACATGGGAGGCCCCAGGTTCGATTCCCAGGGACCTCTCCTAGCGGGCAGACTGCCTTGAGAATGGAAAGCCGCCATGGGCGGGCTAGAGCCGCCGTGGGCAGGGCAAGAAGCTGCCATGGACATGGCAAGAGCTGCCACGGGCAGGGCAGGTCACCCGCGGATGGAGCGCAGCCAGCCACCCGCGAACTGAAAGCTGGCCGTGAACGGACGCAGAGACCGCCCACAAGCGGGGAAAGCCACGCCTGCGCAGTGACCACTCTCGGCGCGTCGCCGCAGCAGGGGGAAGGGAAGATATGTAATAAAATAAATAAATCTTTAAAAAAAAAAAAAAAAAGATCAACAGGCAAAAATCAGTAGTGTTTCTATATACTAGTAATGAGCAATGTGAGGAGGAAATCAAGAAAAATTCCATTTATAATAACAACTAAAAGAATCAAATATCTAGGAATAAATTTAAACAAGGATGTAAATGACATACATGGAAAACTATAAAATTGCTAAATGAAATCAAAGAAAATGTAAATAAATGGAAGGACATTCCATGCCCATGGATTGGAAGACTAAATATTGTTAAGATATTAATTCTACCCCAAATTATTTACCAGGTTCAATGCAATCCCAATCAAAATTCCAACAGCCTACTTGCAGAAATGGGAAAGCCAATTACCAAATTTATTTGGAAGGGTAAGGAGACCCACATAGCTAAAACCATTTTGATAAAGAAGAACAGAGTTGGAGTACTCACACTTCCTGAGTTTAAAGCTTATTACAAATCTACAGTCATCAAACCAGCATGGCACTGGCACCAGGACAGATATATAGACCAATGGAATTGAATTGAGAGTTCAGAAATTGACCCTCACATCTATGGCTAACTGGTTTTTGACAAGTCTGCCAAGTCCGCTCAATTTGGAAAGACTAATACCTTCAACAAATGGTGTTTGGAGAACTGGATATCCATATGCAAAAGAATGAAGGAGGTCTTCTATCTCACATCACACACAGAAACTAGCTAAAACGGATGAAAGACCTAAATATAAGAACCAGGACAATAAAACTCCTAGAAGAAAATGGAGGAAAGTATCTTGAGGATCTTGTGTTAGGCAATGGTTTCTCAGACTTTACACTCAAAGTACAAGCACCAAAAGGAAAAATAGATAAATAGGGCCTCATCAAAATTTAAAACCTTTGCACATCAAAGGACTTTATCATGAAAATGAAAAGCAACCTACTCAATGGGGGAAAATATTTGGAAACTACATATCTAATAAAGGTTTAATATCCAGAATATATAAAGAAATCCTACAACTCAACAATAAAAGTACAAATAACCCAACTAAAAATGGGCAAAAGACTGGGGAGCAAGTGTAGCTCAGTTGGTTGAGTGCCTGCTTCCCATGTATGAGGTCCCATGTTCATTCCCTTGTGCCTCCTAAAAAAAAAAAGAGGCAAAAGACTTGAATAGACATTTCTCTAAAGAGGATATACAAATGGCTTAAAAGCACACGAAACGATGCTCAACATCATTAGCTATTCAGGAAGTGCAGATTAAAACCACTCTCAGATACCTTTTCATACACATTAGAATGGCTAAATTTTAAAAAACCCAGAAAATTACAGGTGTTGGGGAGGATGTGGAGAAATAGAAACACTCATTCATCGCTGATGGGAATATAAAATGGTACTGTGGAAGACAGTTTGGCAGTTCTTCAGAAAGCTAAGTATAGAATTACCAAATGACCTGGCAATCCCTCTACTAGAAGAATGAAAACAGGGACTCGAATAGATATTTGCAACTGATGGTCATAGAGTCGTTATTCACAATTGCCAAAAGATGGAAGCAGGGGGCCAGCTATAGCCTAGTGGATTGGGTGCCAGTACACCACATGGGAGGCCCCGGGTTTGCTTCCCGGGGACCTCTCCGAACGGGCAGACTGCCTGAGACAGCAAAGCCACCGTGGGCGGGGCAGAGCCACCGTGGGCAGGGCAAAAAAAAATAAAAGCCGCCGCGGGCAGGGCAAAGCCACCACAGGCAGGGCGAGCCGCCTGCAAACGGAGCAAAGCCGCCTGCGAACGGAGCAAAAAGTCGCCCGGGAACAGAAGCAGAGCCGCCCACAAGCGGGGCAAGCTGCCTGCGCAATGAGCTGACTCGGCATGTCGCCGCAGCAGGGGGAGACAAAGCAGACATAGAAGAACACAAAAAATGAACACACAGTAAGAGCAAGCAGAAAGGGGAGGGATATGTAACAAACAAAAAAAGATGGAAGCAACCCAAGTGCCCATCAACCAATGAATGGATTAAAAAAAATATCTTGGGTATATTTGTGTGTTTGTGTGCGTGTGCGTGTGTGTGTAATGGAATATTAGTCAGCCATGAAAAGGGATGAAGTTTTGATACATGCTACGTGGATGAACCTTGGAAACACCATGTTGAGTGAAATAAGCTAGACACAAAAGGACAAATATTGTATGAAATAATTAGATCAGCTAATTCATAAAGTCAGAAACTAGAATACAGGTTCCCAGGGGCCAGGGTGGGTTTAGGGAATGGGGAATTAATGCTTAATTGGTGCTGAGTTTCTGTTTTGAGTGATGGGGGTAATGGATGTTGATGATGATAGTACAACACTGTGATTATAATTAACACCAAAAGATTATATATTTAAATGTGGCTAATAGGGGGAAATTTTAGGTTGTATATATGTTACGAGAATAAAAATTTAAGAAACCCCAAAACCATAGAACTGTACAACATAGTAAACCCTAAAGTAAACTAATGACTATAGTTAATCTTATAATTATAATAATAGTTTCATGAAATATAACAAAGGTACCACACTAACAAAAAATGTTAATAATAGGGAAAGCACTGTGTGTGAGTGTGGGTATATGGGAACTCTATTTTCTGTATGGTTTTTCTGTAAGCCTACAACTTACCTAATAAAAATAAATTGATGGAAAAAAAACACTGTGGCATAAACGTATAATGTAATAATACTCAAATAAATGAACTGCTGGTACATATACCACAAATGAATCTCATAGACATTATGTTGAATGAAAGAAGTCAGATACAAAAGAGTACATACTATATAATTCATTTATATAGAGAAATCATACAACGTATTACAATACATTACAAACCAGGATTTTTTTTCCCTTCAGCAAGGCAGTTTACTAAGCACTCCACTGGAATTATAACAGAGATCTGTTTTGCATGCCATGTCTAGACTTATTGTCAATAAAAATCCAAAACATTACAAAAATATTTTTACAAAAATTATTAATGAAAACTATCAGTACCTCCTTCCTTGCTCTCCCTTTCTTTTGATTCCCCCAACCTCCAGGCAATAATTCCAACTCATTTGGCTGTTTAGTTTTAAATTTACCTCCATTTCACTTAATAACATGTACATGCTGCTTCTTATTTTTTTAATTTTGGCAGTATCTACTCCTTTCCCACTATGGAAGATAAGAATTCAGTTTCCTGCCACCATCACAAACACGTCTCAGCCACACCCATCCTTCAAGCACAGCATTATTATACTCTTGGTTAGATCAATATTCAGTGTTTACACTATTGTGATTATGGAAATATTCACAGCTGAGCTGTCTAGTACTATGATTACTTTTCTTTCCTTACACAACTAGATGTTTTCCCTGGAGTTAATGATCGTTTTGTTGTTGTTGTTGATTTGCTTAGTTTTTTTTTTTTTTTAAAGATTTATTTATTTTATTACATATCTCCCCTTCCCCCCCGTTGCGGCGACGCGCCGAGACTTGGTCACTGCGCAGGCGCGGCTTTCCCCGCTTGTGGGCGGCTTCTGCTTCTATTCACGGCCGGCTCTTGCTTCAGTTCGCGGGGCTGGCTGCGCTCCATTTGCGGGCGACCTGCCCTGCCCATGGCGGCTTTTGCCCTGTCCGTGGCAGCTTTTTGCCCTGCCCACGGCGGCTCTGGCCCGCCCATGGCGGCTTGCCATTCTCAAGGCTGTCTGCCCGCTAGGAGAGGTCCCCGGGAACCGAACCCGGGGCCTCCCATGTGGTATCCCAGTGCGCTCTTTTTTATGCTTAATTCTACCAAATTTTGTCTAAATTTCCTCCAAAAGTTCAACCAGATAATCTAGCAATTTCAATTTGAAAGCATTTCTCTTGAGGCTGCTCTAATTTGACTGGTTACTCTGTAGGCATGTTATACAGCTATAACCTGGGATTTATCTCCCCTAAATCTAGGAGATTCTCATTATCTCTCATTTGAATTGGTAAAACAGTTGTTGGGTTTATCCAAGTGTTGCTGTCCAAAGCTACTATTCTAATTCTTGATCCTTCATAGCTGACCTGTTTTTCCCTTCAGAAGTTTTTAGGATCCGTTCTTTGTCCTTGATGGTCTCAAATTTTGCAATGATGTAACCTGGACAGTGGGTTTAATTGCATCCATTCCACTGGGCCCTTAACGGGTTCTCTCCATCTAAAAATTCATGTCCTTTAATTTTTGAGAATTTCATCTTCTCTGTTTATTCTGCTTTCTCTTTCTGAATTCCTAGTATTCATATGTGGAACAAAATGAACCAACTCCCTAATGTTATATTTTCTCTCTTATTTTTCAGTTCTTTGTTTTTTTGTTCTACTTTCTGGGAGAGTTCCTCAATTTTATCTTTTAATCCTTTTATTGATTTTTTAAAAAACTTCTTCTAACATATTTTAAATTTCCTTTATTTGTAGCATATTATAATGCAAATATCCTCTTACCTCTTAGAGGATATCAATGATTTTTTAGAAAGTTTTCATCTCCCTGTATAGACTGTTTCCTCCAAGTTGCTCTCCTTCCCGCACCAATTGCTTGGGTAGGTCCCCTTCATGTTAAAGGCGCTGTATTAGTCAAGGTTCTCTAGGGAGATATTTCAGTTAATACTATGATATTTTATAATAAAATTGTGTCACACAACTGTGGGACCACATGAGTTCAAATTCTATAGGGCAGGCTGCAAGCTAGGAACTCCAAAACAGGTTTTCAATGAATTCTCCGGGAGAAGCTTGATATCTGAATTAGAGATATCTCTTCTGCCTGCTGAAATCATTGCTTCTCTTAAGGCAGGGGTTCTTAAACTTTTTGTTCACGGACCCCTTTGCCCAGTCAAGTGAAAACCATGGACCCCTTACTAAGTCCGCACTATACTGTGCATTATTTAGTAAATATATCACATCCGCACAAGAATAAAGTTTTTTTGAATTTCAATTCAAGCTCATGGACCCCTTGTTAAGAACCCCTGTTTTAAGGACTTCAACTGATTGGATGAGATATTTCTCATTGCTGAAGGCAATCTTCACAGTTGATTGTAGATGTAATCTGCCATAGATGCAATCAATTAATAATGATTTAAGTCCATGTAATGTCTTCACAGTAACAATTAGGTCAGTGCTT
>PVKH010023971.1:0-13739 GCA_004027955.1 Chaetophractus vellerosus
CAACAGATGTTTAAATAGTACACAAAAACATGCAAAATGTGAAAGAAAAGGCTAATTTGGTCTACATGACAGTCAGAACTTCTTGTCAACAAAAATCAACTTTGAATGAAAACAAAAGACCCTGAGTGAGAAAAGTTACATATTTATAATGGGGGCATATCCAAAATGTACAAAGAACTCCTACAATTCAATAAGTTGAAAGACTTAAGAAAGTAAATTGGTATCTTTTTGGAAAACTATCTGGCATCCTCTACTAAAGCTGAAAATATGTAAACCCTATGACCTAGACATTTCACTCTTAGGTAAATGCCAATAATTCATATAGGTGTTTTAAAAGATATGTGCAAGAATACTATTCTTAATAACCCAAAGTGGAAACAATAAAACAATCAAAATTCCCCTCAATATTTGAATAAATAAATTGTTGTTCACTCATTAAATGAAATACTATTTAACAGAGAGAATGAATTAACTATAGGAACACAGGAAAAGGAATAAATTTTACAAATATAATGTTGAGTGAAGGAAGCTTAGCATAATAATTACATCTTGTATGATCATGCAAGAGTCAGGGTTCTCCAGAGAAACAGAACCAACAGGATATATGTGTGTGTGTATGTGCATAAATAAATATATATATATGTAAATAATTTTATTTTTAGGATTAGTTCATGTGGTTGTGGGGACCAAATTTGTAGGGCAGGCAGGAGGCTGGAAATTCTGGTAAGGATGATGTTGAATTCTTGAGTTTAAGAAACTCAAGAAGGGATTGGAGGAGTTTATCTTGAGGCAGAATTTCTTTAAGAAACTCAAGAAGGGATTGGAGGAGTTTATCTTGAGGCAGAATTTCTTTTTATCTCTTGAACCCACAGTTCTTGCCCTTAAGACCTTCAACTGATTGGATGAGACCCATGCATATTATGGAGGGTCATCTTCTTTAGGTAAAGTCAACTAATTGTAGATACCAATGTCTTCAATGACATAACTTCACAGTGACAACTAAACTAGTGTTTGACCAAAAGACTGGATATCATAATCTAGCCAAGTTGACACACAAAATTAACCATCACAGATTGCAATCATATAATGTTCCAAAATAGATAAAAATCCCTCTGTATTGTTAAATCAGGATAGTTACAATGCTTCTCAGGGTGTAGTGACTGGAGATGGTATAGGAAGCATTCCTGTAGTACTAGAATTGTGTTGTTCAATCTAGGTGTTTGTTACATGAATGTTGTATTAATATTCCATTGCTATCTTACAAATTCCCTCAAACTTAGTGGTTTAAAACAGCATACAGTTTCTGTGTAAGGAGTCCAGTCACAGCTTAGCTGGATCCACTCTGCAGTGCCTAACAAGGATGTAATCAAGTTGTCAGTCAGACTGTTCTTTTCTGGAGTTTCAGGTTCTCTTACAAGACCTTGTGACTACTGGCAGAATTCAATTCCTTGCAAATGCAAGACTGAGGTCTTTGCTTTCTTCTTGGATGTCAACTCTCACAGGCCCTAACACGATATGGCACTTTCTTTAAGGCCAGCTAAAGAATCCCACCTTTCAGGGAAGACTTGGTCCCTCTTTAAGGGGCTCACCTGATTAGGACCAGCCCACTCAGGATACCCTCCTTTTCAATTAACTCAAAGTCAACTGATTAGGACATTAATCATATCACCTTTGCCTTATAAGGTTATGAACATAATCTGGGGAGTGATTTCACCACATGTACAAGTCTGACTCACTTTCAAAAGGAAGGGATTACACAGGGTATGTAAACAAAAGTTGGAGATCTTGGGGCTAGTTTACATTCCACCTACCACAGTTGTATTCACTTTGTGAAAATTCATCAAGCTGTATGCTTATTTAATGCACATTTGTGTATTTTTTTAAAAAATTAAAAAGTATGAAACAAACTAGTCAAACAAGACAGAAGCTAAAGAATAAAGCATATGTTATAGGATAACTATGTCTAGATACTCATAAAACTAAATAAGATATATTTAATAATAGAGAGGTTAGAATGAGGACAATAAACAGAAGGAGATCATTAGAAAAGTTAGTTGTAGGGTGATTAAATTTTGAGATAGCATTTTATTACATTCAGAATCACACTGTTTGGCTTCTTTTAAAATGGACAGCAACTCTAGAGTTTAGAAAGTTAAAGCAAGCAAGTGATTGCATCTGCATCTGCTTAAATGAAATATGCATACCTAGAGCTAATACTAATCACTAATCCTATCATGGAAACCAAAGTGTGGAGAAATTCAAGAAGGCAAATTAAATGAGTGGAGTCAAATTCTTTAGAAAAGCTTGGTATGAAGGAGTCTTAAGAACAGACATTTAATTTGGCTACAGAATTCATTGGCAACCTTTGCAATGGCAGATTCAATGGGGTGGGGAAAGAAGAAACTAATTTAAGAAATTCTGAAGTTTATGCTTGGAAAGGAAGTTAAAAATTTAGGTACCTAGATGTTCACAACTCTACTGTTTATACAATGAAATTTGAAAAAAAAACATGGAAAAATCATCAATAGAAAAACAAGGCATGAAATCATGGTATATTGTAAAATGGAGTATTATACAATAGATACTTTAAAAATTATTTTTGCAAAATATTGTAATTGTTGCAGAAACAGTTGTAGTAGATATTGTCCATCGATTTAAGAATTTGCCATGAAAAAAGGTAATAAATTGTATAGCATATGAAAAATATTTTTACTTTATAATTTTATTCTTTTAAAATTGTTCTGGAATAATAGGTGAGTGTATTTTAAGGGAGAAATTAATAAATCTTTATAAAACATAAAATTGCAGACTGTAGAAGATAGATTTAGAGCTCTTAAAAATTGAGAGAAGTAAAGTTGGGACAAATTATTTCAGAGAACAGGCTAAACAAGAGCCAAAAAAGGTCTTTTTCAGGTCTTCAAAACTAGTGAAAGCAGTGGAGAGCTAACTCTATCATTCAGCTATTGAGACAATGCCTATATAACATTTAGAAATAGAAATAAGTGTGGAGTAGGGAAAATACATCCCTTCTATTTGTAGATATTTTTAACTTCAAAAATGCTTTCTTCAAAAATATCTGTTCTCCTATCTGCAAGAGCCAAATAAGAAAACTGAAGCAATATTTTGGACACATAAGTTTTTAGGTGACATTTTCCAAGTTATGCAGATCAATATAGTCTACAAAAATTACTTTAACATTATGCCTTGTGTGTGACCTACTTTGTAACAATTGGAATCACTTTGCAGAAGAGTAGCCATGGGCGCTCTAATTATTCTACTCGGATCTTTCTTGCTTATAATTAGGGTCACATTGCCACACATTCTATAACATCAGTGACCAATAAGTATGATGAATCCAATGCCCACAAAGGGATTTCTCACAGTGTTTCAAAGGATGGCTAAGAATTCCTTTATAGACTCAAGCAGTCTTGAATTATTTTTAACTTTCCCTGAGCTTTATTTTATTCCCCATCCTCTTGATACCAAGAATTGAGGATGAACTAAATCTAAATATGAAAAGGTAGTCATATAGCAACCTTTTGTTTAAATTATTAGTGGTAAATAGAGATTGAGTGGTACATATAGGCTGAGTATATGAATAAGAGTGACTGGTGATTTAGCTAATCCAAGAGTATATTAAAGAGTGTCTGAGGAGTGGATGTGGATCAGTGGTTGAACACCAGCTTGCCACAAACGAGGTCCTGAGTTTAATTCCGAGCCCCAATGCCTATAAAAACAAAAAAACAATCAAACAAAAAAATCCTTTCAAAGTTTTAACCCTGTCATTGGGCCTTACTTTGGAATTTATGTTCCCCAGAGTAACAGAGTTAGATTCATTTATAGTTTTCCAACACATGGCTCTTCTGCCCCTTTTATTTGAACCTACAATTAACATTATACTTGCTAGATACATGTCCCAGAGACTTAAATCTTTGGTCTGTTCATGTGCCAGTTGAGCCCTGAATCTCAGCAGAGTTGCAACACCAACTCTGCAGTTCATTGGACTCACCCAGGACAACTAACAAGGAGATGATGATGGACAACACCCATCGCAAGGAACAGAGAGTATCTGCAACTGCAAGTAAGACAGTTCCATTCATCTGTCCCATGGGATCTAAGCCCTCTCTCCATTAGAAACAGAGTGAGCATCACCATCCCCAAATCCTTAAGACTGGGGAATGAACAATGGACTAAAGTAGACATAATTATTCTTTTTTTTTAATAAGATTTATTTTTTATTTATTACATATCCCCCTCCTTTCTGCTTGTTCTTGCTGTGTCATTCTTGTGTTCTTTCATGTCTGCTTGTCTCCCCCACCTTGTGCGACAACCCGCCGAGTCAGCTTAACACGCGGCACAAGCTTGCTCTGCCCATGGCTGCTTTGCCTTGCCCGCAGCGGCTTTGCCCTGCCCACAGTGGCTTGCCTTCTCAAGGCGGTCTGCCCACTCGAGGAGGCCCTGGAAACCGAACCCGGGGCCTCCTATGTGGTAAACCAGCGCCCTACCAACTGGGCTACAGCCAGCCCCCTAATTATTCTATTATAAACTTATTATTATTCTATTATAAACTTATTATTCTAGCAATGGAAGAACCCTTATCATTGATATAAAGGGAGTAGCCACCATAGGTTCTGAGGGGAGGGAAAGGGAAGAATAGATATAATATGGAAGCATTTTCAGGACATTGGAATTATCCTGCATGGCATTGCAATGACACACAGGCCATTATATATTTTGTCACAACCTACAAAATTGTGTGGAGCAGAGTGTAAACTGTAATGTAAACCGTAGTCTACAGTTAGTAACAATGCTTCAATATGTGTTTATCAATTGTAACAAATGTACCACAAGTGTGGGAGGGGAAGGGGATGGAACACATGGGAATCCCCTATATTTGTTATATAACATTTATGTGATCTAAATCTTCTTTGAAAAAAAAAAAAGAGTACCTGGGCTTATATCTTGCCAGGGAATTGCTGTAGCTTTGAACTCTTTCATATGAATAAGTATTAAAAATTAGAAACTTCCATAAAATGCTTTTAATAATGACCTTTCAGGAAATAGAATTCCAACTGCAACTAAAATGACTGTTCTAGTTTCCTGTCTGTTAAAGCAAATACCATGCAATGGGTTGACTTAACAAAGGGAATTTATTGGATAGTGGTTTTGAGGCTAGGTGAAGTCCAGAATCAAGGCAATATCAAAGTGTGCTTTCTTCTAGAAGACTGTGGCATTATGGGGCTTGCTGCCTGCAATCTCTGGTTGTTGGCTCTTCTGGCACTTGGGAATGCACATGATGGCTTCTCCTGGCTTCTCCATTTGGTTGACTTCCAGCTTCTGGCAGCCCCCTTTGTGGCTTTCTCTCTCTGTGAACTTTCCTTTAAGGTCTCAATAATAGGATTAAGATCTATTCAGGTTCAGCTGGGCCACACCTTAACTGAAGTAACCTCATCAAAAGGTCCTATTTACAGTGGGTTCACACCCACAGGAATTGATAAAGTTTAAGAAAATGTTTTTGGTGGGTACATATTTCCTAGCCACCATAAAGACCTATGCCAGAACATTCTTCAATGTTTTCTTTTGTTGCTAAAAATGCAATGCTTTTGATTAAATTACTTCTTTATATAGGAAAAACAGTTCAAAGAGAAAACTATATTCTCTTTAACCATCATTTTGTAGCAGAAATCAACTTAAGAATTAAAACAATATTGATGGCGAAAAATGGATGTTTCTTTCTTCAAATCAGAAACACTTGATTGATTAAGAACTTGTAATGAGTTATAAACCTTTCATCTCTAGGTCACTATTCTGAATGTCATTAAGATTAGTCACGACTAAAAGTTGCTGTAATTTGATGGATATTCAGTGAGTATGTCCATGAGAATTTGCTAGAGGTCTGATTGCAAGTCCTGGAAGGCAAATGGTCATATTTCAAAGCCATACTCATGACAGTTATTAATTTAATGCATCAGCCTTTATAAATAGTTCTTTGGAATAAAGTAGTCCCATAAGAAATTATCTTAGGGATTTATGCATGAGCACATTTTATTGCATGCAAAAACACATCACTTTATGACTTGCCTTGATGTGAATAGTATTTAAAAGTATTTTCATTGAAAAAATTGAATCCAATAAATGTGGCCAATGCATTATTAAAAGCAATAGGTAAATGTTTCCATTCATTTTTTTTCATAATCTAAGATTAGGAGATAGCCTAGTGGGAAGTTTGCCACCATTTATCCTACAACTAAAAGTAGTAGGGCAAGCTAAGCATCTTGACATATCCATTTAACCTCTGCTTTCTAGCTAAAAGTTGAACATTTATCAACCACCACAGACCGGCTCTTTGGATTGCCTAGAGTGAACATCTGTATTCAAACATATGCTGTGGATAACTACTAAGATATTTTAGCCAGTTTGATGTAGCAGCTGTTCTGTAAAAGTGAGATGAGTAATTTAATAAGCAACTCTCTTTGACTCTGATACTTTTCCCCTAGTGCATGCCAACCTCAGCCAGAAATACAGCCTAAAAGGGTTCACTGCTTGTGAGACATAAAGACAGGGTAATGATTTATGCAGAGGACCATCTTCAAGGCACTGACAAGCACTGGCTGTCCCACGCAAGTCAATACTGCCACATTAAAAAGAACAGATGGCTTTGCACTAACAAAGGAGGAATTCTGCACAGATAGCGTGAAACTTCAGGACTTTTCTGAACACCTCTTCTCATAACCAAGTAATAAAAAGAGCTTGCCAAAATGCAGAAAATATGAACTTTGGTCCTGCTCCCCCAAAATATAACTTAGATTACAAATATTTTAAATAATGGATGAGGGAAAGCTAGGATACTTGTGATTTCCTGTATTATAGCAAATAGTATCAAAATGCTTTGATGTATTTGAAAGATTGTGACTATGAAGTTATCAACACAAGGCAAAATTCTGCATTTAATTCATTCATTCATTCACTCTGCATTTAATTAATGTTAGTTCATTCATAAAGTATTGAAAAGCTTCAGAATTGCGTTAGGCATTTGAATGTTTGTACATTTTAGAAAATACAAAGAGAAGAGTAAACAATGTACAACATCCTGATTAGTAATATTCTTCTATGTGTGCTTTAATGATTTCATATAATTATGTGTTCCAGGAGCATATTTACCAGCAGTGTTCCAAAAGAATGTGTTTCTGTCATGATATGCCAATCAATTTTTATCATATTGCTGCCTTCCAGCATATTTACCATATTTGTCCTTATAATATATTCCCAAATGTATGGGTATCCATGTGACTATTATTCAGAAAGCATACTTATTCAGAGTCCACAGATGGATGCTACACACAGTCAACTGTGGACTAATTTGGCAAAGAATCATATGTACCCATTGGAAGAACAACAAAAAAAAATTGCAATAGGAAATGGTGAGGTTTCTATGTTATTTTGTCAAAAGGGAGGTTGGAATTTTAGCCATGGCTTAAAACTACAGCATTTAGCTGGGTTTGCAGCAATACCTGCCATATCTTCTGGCCCCTGGCTACTCAAAATGTAGAACAGGAAACATCAGCATCAGCATCCCCTAGGAGCTCTAGAGAAATACATGCTTTCAGGACAAAACCAAGGCCTGTGAAATCAGAATCTGCATTTTATTAAGGTAGTCATGTGGTTTATATGCACCTTCAAATCCTGGGAGCAATGCCCTAGCCCAATAGTTCTCAACCTGGACTGCACATTAAAAGCATCTGAGGAGCTTTGAAAAAATAATCATGCTTGAGACCCACTTCCTGTCCAATTACACTAGTCTGTGATATAAGTATGAATAACTCAAATGAGGCCCATATTCCCTTTGGGAATACACCCTAATATTTTTACCCCTAAGTGTGTGTGAGTCTATATGTGAGACATTGCCAAAATTATTATTGGTTGCACCAATAAGTGTTTTTAATGCTAAGATTTCAAAACCCACACAGCTTTGTTGAATATACAAGGGACTCTTTGATTTGGGTCATGATGCCTTTTTATTGAACAAAACACGGTGAAAAGCTCTCTTATTCTCCGTCTATTTAACAAAACAAAGAAACACAATTTCAGATCTCTGAGCTACAAATTGATCTGTCTTCCATTGTTTCTCCAGTCCATATCTTTATCAATATATGAAAACATGCTTTGGTGAATCCTCAGAACATTTTTCACTCTCTATTTGCCATTGCTCAACTGAAGGTCACTACAGAGTAAACACATAGAGGCAGTCTTCATGGAGCCAGATAACTAAGGCAACCAGAAAAACAAAATAGAACAGAACAAAACAAAACAAAATCCCCTAAGTATCAAGCATTCATAGAGGAACGCTGAAATATATTTGAAAAAGTAAGAAATAACTATTGATTTTAACAGTGATACATTGTGCAGATTCATAGCAATCTGAACTGCGGTACTTAAAATAAAAGGGCCATCTGCTATAGAAACAATGCCATTGTCCTTGAAATCCAACTATAATTGTTCATGCAGAATTAAATTAACTATAAACCCATTAGTGGCTGGCATTATGGGATACTGGTGCAGATAGCATTATATTTTAAGTAGATTAATTGCTACATATGAATGTGAATATATATGTATGTGTGAATATGCATGTATATTTGTATGCACATATATTACATATATACATACTCAGACACGCAAAAATGTATATATCATATATGCCTTTAAAAAGCAAGAGCAACATTTAACCAGTGACTTGGAATATAAATTTTATAATCCAAGCCTTTGTGTGTAGATTAGCCATTAATGTTGTGTACACATTTAAGACACATTGTTTTCTCACTTGAAACAGTGGCACATTTAACATGGCAATCATTTTAGGCAGATGTTTATGCTAGTTGGAACTCTTCCTGGTTAAAGACGAAACTAGAATAGTACTGACATTTTAAGGATCTTGGGCTATTCTCACCCTGACAACTGCACAATTATAGTCATCCCTATTCAATGAAATAATAGAGGGTCTTGATACTACCTGCAGCCTTCACAGCTCTGCTCTTCAATTCATATCAACACCACTATCCCATCTGTGCCTTTTCTCCATTCCTGGGTCCTAGGTAATATTTGGTTATTTAATTTTTGGTTGTGAATATTGCCTTGTTATACGAGTGTTCCTTTCTTGGAGGTAAAATGAGGACGTGTCGTCACATCTATGTGGGATAGGTCAGACAGATTGCTGACGAGGCTCTCCTAATCCCTACGGCCAAACAAGTCACAAAGATGCTGACAGAGCTCCCCAGCCTCAGAATTTACTTATTCCCTTGTCAGAAACTGTTGATTTAGTATAGGACCAGACTTTCTTATGTATCATTAAATAGGTTTGAGTCAAAAAATGGAAAGATGATGGATACTGGACTTCCAAAGCTGGAGACTAAATGATGTATTTGTGATTAAAAAAAGCCCTTTGTGTTTAGAATTAAGTAACCCTTAAGTGATAAAGAAAGGTATAGTGATCAAGTGTAAAGGGCTAGAATGGACATGTGATTAACTACATTTCCCACAAAATGAAATACAAGAATATTTGAATTAAAACATGACACTGAAAACTGCAGAATTTATTGAAACGAATGAAAGGATGACATGCAAAATTGTCAACATATCAAACTATGATGATGGTTATGTTATCTGTCATTTAAATTAAATTTATTTCACTAGAGAAAGTTTTGCAAGACTCTAAACTCCTTGGAGGGTATAACTTCTTTTCGGTCACACTGTGTCTAGATTCAGGCATTATGTCTGGGGCAGAATGCCCACTAAATATTTACTGAATATTGTATTCTCAAGTGTTAATGCTTATTATGATTTCTGTATTAGCTTTGTACAAGGCCTTAAATAAAACCGTTATGCTTATCGCTCAGACTTTAAGAGAATATAGAGAATTTACATCTTTAGAATTCCATACTATCTGCATAGTTTAATTGTACAGTGAGTGGCAATATCATACTTGCTCTCATCATAAATGACGCTGATTCTCAATTTGCCAACCCAGAAGAGAACAAGGTAATTCATAAACAGTATTTGATGAACTGCCAGTCTCGTAGTTTCTCTTGACAACTTGAATTTTAATTTTCAATGTTCTTCCAAGCAAATGCAAGCCTCTTTATATTGGTAACTGTATTAGTCACCCAAAGGGGTGCTAATGCAAAATACCAGAAATCTGTTGGCTTTTATAAAGGGTATTTATTTGGGGTAGAAGTTTACAGTTACCAGGCCACAAAGAATTCAAGTCAAGGTATCATAAGAGGTACTTTCTCACCCAAAGTCAGTTGCCATGTATTGAAGCAAGATGGCGGCTGATTTCTGCAAGTGTTCAGCCTTCCTCTTCTACTTCAGGCTCCTTGGGCCCACCTTCTTCCTATCTCAGCTGTAGGCTAAAGGGCTTGTTGCTTTCTGGGCCTTCTCAGCTGCTCAGGCCTCTGCTCTCTTCAGCTGCAAAAACTAAGGTGAATGGCTCAGCTCTCCCCAGGACTTTAGCTGTTTGAGCCTTCTCCTTTCTGTCATATGGCAGGACCGAAATGACCTGGTTCTGTCCTCTTTTGTGTCTATGGAGCTCTCTCTCTCTTCTTGTGTGTATCTTCTGTGTCTTCTTGAGTGAGTGCCCATTTATATCAGCCCACCAAGGGGGCGGGGACTTAAACTGAGTTATACTCTACTGATGTGGTTGAATCAAAGCCCTAATCTCAACATAATTTAATCAAAGAAATGTCTGCTGAATCTAATACAACCAAAGGGGATCACTCCCAAAGGAACAGTCCAGTTTACAAACATAATCTCTTTTTGGAATTCATAAATAATCTCAAACTGCCACAGTAACCATAGATAAATTCCAACACTTTCATAAAGGACAAACTCACAGAGGAAAAGAATGAGAACCAGGAAGTAAATTATGGAAGCTAATAATAGAAGAAACTAGTAACATGAGAAAACAGAACAAGAGAGTATACAATGCTTAGAAACAATTGTTTGTATTTATTTATTTTTGGTCATTTACTATACTTTGAAATACCCATCCATTAAAAAGAATAGCTACAAAGAAAACTTATTTTAACTCTTATAATATTTATCATTATGCATACAAGTTGTTACAAAATATAGCTCTTGGCAAAAATATTTAAAATCTGTCAGAATCAATTACTTTTACAATCACTGATATATTTCCATAGTGGGAAAAAAGTGAACGTCAGTAGACCAAAAAGAAACACATTTTTTACTTGAAAGCTCATTTCACATTCTTTGAAGAAACCATACTAATAGAATCTCAGGTGAAATCTAAGCCCTTACACCATTCTGAAGAGAGCAATAAATAATATGTTCCACTTGGCTTTACACTTGCCATTTCAAGTTTCTGGGTTTTAATATTATAAATAACAGCAAAGAAAATATTCTAGCATCCAGGGCAATTGTGTCCAAAATTCGGCTGCCTTAATTCTTAAATGCCATTTGTGTGTGTGTGTGTGTGTGTGTGTGTGTGTTTGTGTACTTTGATGTATGTCAGTACTCCTTGGTAACTGAATGAAGTGTGCACTGTTCCATATTGTAAGATGCCCCTTTGCTGCACTAATTGTTACTTTGGTGCTCTTTTAAGAATATTTGCTATGTGTTGCTAGGCTAGAGAGAATCACCCCATAACACACACAGTGGAACCAGGGGACAAGCCTTCATGTCATTTTCTGCTACAAGGATGTACTTACTCTTGAGAATCTTGCTAAGGTGTTTGGTGAGTACAAGAAATGTCAAAAGGAGAAGAATTTAACTCTATTATAATGCCTCCTTCTTTATTGTATCTTAGAGTGTAAAACATCATTTTGCTAGTGTGTTTTCTATAAAGGACACTTTTACTTGAAAATAATTAGTTTGAAAATAGTTTGATTCAGTATGCATGTTTTATGGAAAAAACAACTGCTTAATTTCATCACCAGTTATCCTTCAGGAAACCATACATACCTAGAGGTTGCTTGAACTCAGTTCTACGATCATATCACAATTTTTTATTTCTAGAGGTATTTTTTACTAGTTCATACATTTATTTGAAGTCACATGTATTTCTGAGATTATTTCAAATTTCTCATCCCTACTGTCAACATATTTTTGAGAATATTTTCTGCTTTATCATTGGCAGATTCTAACAACTGCAATCATGTGTACACTCCAATGAAAGGAGATCTTTTGTTTACTGAGATCCTTCTACACTTTCCTATTCTCATCTACACTTACCCCTGTTAGTTTCTTTCCAAGTTAGACTCTACTGATGAGAGGTATTTAAAAAGCCATTATTTATCAGTTGGTTCTGCAAATAGGTTCATGAAAATTTGCAGACATTAGGTGTAAGCTTTTGCTATTTGTTTCCAGATGGGAAAATTCTTCTTTTTAGTTAAATAGGCTGTTGTCATAATATTTCAGTGTTTTCAGATCTTGGATGTCCCAGCACTTCCCAAGTATTTTGTAAGTATTTAATTCCCTTTATTTTTCCTGACATACACTATATCTTTTAAAATATTTAAATATGAGATTGAGATCTAGTAACTAATTATCCTTCACATTAACATGAAGTATGCTTCAGTTGTGTTTACTATCTGCTTTTTCTAGACAAATGGTAAATCATATTACTTGTAATGGGATGCTTAAATTCATTTCTTCCATCCTGAGTTCCAACTGAGGTGCCAATGCAGCAGTTACCAGAGTTCAAAATAAGTAAATCATTGTACATAGTGTTACAAAGGAAATTTCTAAGAAGTTATTTCATGCCCCTTGAACAACCCTCTCAAATTTAAATAAAACTTTAAAAATCAGCATGTAAGGATATTTTGAGTAGGATATTTTAGAAGAGAGCATGCTGTTAGTTCTAGCTTATCTCCTGTGAGAGAAAAGGGAATCCCACGTTCAGTTCAATGTTTAAGGACAGGTGGCTTCTCCAGAGCTTCAATAGTTCTATCTGCACTTGGGATCACTCTGGTCTGTGGGCTGCTGTTGAGCAGAAACTTAAGAGTCCTGGTATCCCCTGACTGGCCTGATTCTCTAGAGTGTGTTGGGGCTAAGGATCTTGCTGTCCATGATTGTGCCATGTTGAACTGAGCAATCTGATGGGTGATTGCCTTGTATTCTGTCCGGTAAGACTGCCTAGGTGGGTGAGAGAGCTCATTTGAAAGAAGGAGTAGGTAACCGCTAGCTGTCCAAACTTAAGGAACGTGTTGCATGTTATTAAAGATACAGAGATACCTCCACTCCAATAGAGATAACTGCAGGAAAGAGGGAAACTTCAGAAGAAATATTTGCCGCTAATCACAGAAGATGAAGCTAGCTCATTCAAATGAGATTTTTTCCTATGCTCTTACTAATGCCTACCCAAGCTTGCCCAACTCTGGAACTCAGATAAACTGGCTAGTTACAACATTGGCTTTTTTGGTGTGACAGGAGAGATAAATGCAAGGTAGCTGAATATAGAAACCTGATCTTCAAGTATCTTTGTCTCACTCAGAAGTCTCCCAGCCTCAAACGGGCCCTGGTCTCAAAGGGGAGGGAGATTTGATATCAAATCAGCTTCATAGTATTGATTATTAACTTGGACTGGACATTCGATTTTCTGATATTAAGTGTGCTGAGGCACTGAACAATCACCTATGTTTCCATTTTCTTTGAAAGAACAGTAAAACCATGGGGCCGGCTCGATAGCCCAGTGGATAGGGCACCGGCATACCACATGGGAG
>PVKH010023972.1:0-13731 GCA_004027955.1 Chaetophractus vellerosus
TATCCATCCATCTCCTGAACATTTAAGAGCAGACTGCACACATTCTACTTCTTTAACATATAATACCTCTGTGTACATTTCATATAAACAAGAATATTCATTTATGTAATCAGCTTAATCACATTTATCAAGTTCAAGAAATTTAGCATTAATATAAAGCTTACATTCTATATTCCAATTTTTTCTTGTGCCTCAGTCATGTCCTTTTGAGTCTTTTCTCCTCCATTCTCAGCTCCCATTCGGTGTCATGTATTGCATTTAATTACCATTATCTCTTTAGTTTCTTTTTTTTTAAAATTGTGGAAACATAATATAAATCTTCCCATCCCAACCCCTCCCAAGCTTATCGTTCAGTGGGGTTGATCATATTCACAATATTGCAGTACCCTCACCACCATCCATTTCTAGAACCTTACTCAGAACAGAAATCCTAGACTCATTTTACATTAATTCCCCCATTATCCCTGCCCCCTCCTTCTGGTAACCTCTACTCTAATTTTTGTCTCTATGAACTTGCATATTCTCTGGTATTTTCTTTATGGTTACCATGGGGCATAAACTATAACAATCTCGTTTGCTTTGATAACCAACTTAATTTCAATGGTATACATAAACTATATTCCTATGCCCCTTTCTTCCCCCTACCGTTATGTAGTTCTTGTCACAAATTACATATTTATACATTATGAATCCAAAACCATTTTTGTATTGTGACATTTTATACATTTGCCTTTTAGATCCTGTAAGAAGTGTAAGGAGTTACAAATGAAAAATACAGTAGTACTGAGATTTACAGTTAACCTTGTCGTTATCTTTACCAGAAATCTTTATTTCTTACTGTGGCCTCAGTCAGTTGTCTAGACTTCTTTCCTTTCAACTGCAGAACTCCCTTTAGCATTTCTTGTAGGGCTGGTCTAATGATGACTATCTCCTTCAGATTTTCTTTACCTGGGAATGTCTTAATTCCTCCCTCATTTTTGAAAGACAGTTTTGCCAGACAAAGAATTCTTGGTTGGCAGTTTTTTGCTTTCAGCATTTTAAATATGTCATCCCACTGACTTCTTGTCTCTATGGTTTCTAACAAGATTTTGGCACTTAATTTTATTGAGGCTCCCTTGTATGTGACACATATCTTCTCCCTTGTGGCTTTCAGAATTCTCTCTCTTTGGTTTTCAACCATTTGATTATAACTTGACCGAGTATGGGTCTATTTGGGTTTTTCCTGTTTGGAGTTTGTTGTCTTAAATGTGTATATTCATGTCTTTTGTTAAATTTGGGGAGTTTTCAGCCATTATTTCTTCTTTTTTTAAATTAAATTTTATTGAAGTATATCATTCATATATGAACATGCATAAACAATAAGTGTATAGTAAAAGTTGTGAAGTTACAAAATAAACATGCATATACTTATACAGGGCTACCATATATCACCCCACTAACAACACCTTGCATTGTTGTGAAATATTTGTTAGAAACTCTGAAAGAGCATTGTCAAAATATTATTAATTATAGCCCATAACTTAAATTTGGTGTGTTTTTCCCCCAACCCACCCGATTATTAATACCCTGTATTAGTATTATACATTGGTTATAGGTCATGAGAGGATGTTCTTATATTTGTCCTGTTTAACCACAGTCCATCTTCCTTCACTGGATTCCTTGTGTTTTGTACAATCCATCCAAAGTGTATACTCACTGGCTCTCATTTTCGTCAAAAGATTGTGCTGTCATGACCTCAGTCAATTTTAGAACGTTTTCATTACTCTAAAAGGAAAAATCACATATCCCTTTATAGCCCCCTATAGTTGTCTTTTAGAATTGATATAACTTTCTTTGCCATTGCTGCAAAAATTTAACAATATTACTGTTAACTAATGTAACTATAAGTTACATTAGTTGTAATTTTCCTGTGTATCACCATATTCTTAACACTTTGTAAAAGAAGGACATTCTTATATTTATACTATTAACTACAATCTTCATCCATCACCAAAATCACTGTTATACATACCCTAGATTATTCTCTATTTTCCTTTCAATTGTCATTTACGACCACAGACTACCCCTTTCAGTCACAATGTCTTTTATAAATCACCAATTTTAGTTATTTTCCTTATAATGTGTTACCATCAACTCTATTCATTTCCACATTTTTACAATAAACCTTATTAAAATTTCTACTTATATTGAGCATCAGATGCTCCCATTCTCAACCCACATTCTGTTTCCTAGTGACCTACTCTATTACCTCTGTGAGTTTACTCATTGTATTTAGTTCATATTAATGAGACCACACAATATTTGTCCTTTTATGTCTGGCTTATTTCACGCAACATAATGTCCTCAAGCTTCATCCATGTTGTCATATGCATCCTGATTTCGTTTCTAAAATTTAATTCTAGGTTTTTAATTTATGCACTTTACCATGTTGAGAAAGCTTCCTTCTATTCCTATCTTTTGGAGTGTTTTTATCAAGAAAGGATGCTGTATTTGTCAGTTGCCTTTTCTGCATTAATCGAGAGGATCATGTGATTTTCTTCTTCAATTTATTAATGTGATTTATACACTAATTGATTTTCTTGTGTTGACCCACTCTTGCATACCTGGTATAAAACTTACCTGATCATGGTGTATTATTCTTTTAACGTACTTTTGGATTCAGTTTGCAAGTATTTTATTGAAGATTTTTGCATCTATATTCATTAGCGATATTGGTCTGTATTTTCTTTTTTTGTAGTATCTTTATCTGTTTTTGATATTAGGGTAATGTGGCAGTTTGATATTATTGATGAATTCCAGAAAGAAATATTGATTATGTTTGTAAACTGGTCTGTTCTTCTGGGCCTGATTCTCTTCAAATGTATTGAATTCAGAGGTTTCACTTTTATTTAATTAAATTAAGATTAGGGCTTTTGATTCAGCCTTGTCAGTAGGATGTTGAGTCCCCTTGGTGGGCAGACACTGACACAGAAAATGACACAGCAGAGGAGAGAGCTGAGTTTTTGATGCTGGAGCCCTGGGGAGAGAGCCAAGCCATTTCCTTGATAGCTTACAGCTGGCCTTGTGGAGGAGCAGAGCAGCTGAGCCTGGAAAGAGATAAGCCCAAGGAAGAGAGACTAGCCTTATGCTAGCCTAGAGCTGAGATTGAAAGAGGCTGGGACCTTGGAGCCTTAAGAGGAAGAGGAAGAGGAAGGCTGAACCCTCACAGAGACAGGCAACCCTCTTGCTCAAACACGTGGCAACAGACTTTGGTGAGGGAAGTAACTTCTTTCTACAACTATTGTAGAGATATCTATTTCTCCTTGTGACTTAAGCTTCTACCCCAAATAATAACCCTTTATAAAAGCCAGCAGATTTCTGAGACTTTGCATCAGCACCCCTTTGGCTGACTAATACAGGTGATATTGGCTTCATAGAGTGAATGACTTTGTTAGCATTCTTTCCTGTTCAGTTTTTTGGAAGAGCCTGAGCAAGATTGATATTAGATCATCTTCGAATGATTGATAGATGTGAAGCTATTTGGTCCTGGGCTTTTCATCTTTGGGAGGTTTTTGATGACTGTTTCACTCTCTTTACTTGTGATTGGTTTATCGAGGTCTTCTATTTCTTCTAGGGTCAGTGTAGGTTGTTTGTGTGTTTCTGGGAATTTGTCCATTTCATCTCTGTTGTCTAGTTTGTTGGCGTACAGTTGTTCATAGTATCCTCTAATGATCGCTTTTATTTCTGAAGGGTCAGTAGTAATGTCCCCCCTCTCATTTCTGATTTATTTATTTGCATCTTCTTTCCTTTTTTTTATCAGTCTGCTAAGGGTTTGTCGATTTTTTTGATTTTCTTGAAGAACCAACTTTTGGTTTTGTTGATTCTCTGTTGGTTGTTTTGTTGTTGTTGTTGTTGTTGTTCTCAATGTCATTTGTTTGTCCTCTGATCATGATTATTTCTTTCCTTCAGCTTGCTTTGGGATTAGTTTGCTGTTCCTTTTCTACCTTCTCCAGGTATGCAGTTAGGCCTTTAATTTTAGCTCTTTTTTTAAATGTAAGCATTGAGGGCTTTAAATTTCCTTCTCAGCACTGCCTTTGCTGTATCCCAAGGTTTTGATATGTTTATCAAACCTTGAGATTATTTACTGATTTCTCTTGCAATTTCTTCTTTGACCCACTGATTATTTAAGAGTGTGTTGTTTAATGTCCATATAGTTGTGAATTTTCCCGCTTTTCATCCATTATTGATTTCCAGGTTCATTCCGTTATGAACAAAGTGTTTAGTGTAATTTCAGTCTTTTTACATTTATTGAGACCAGTCTTGTGACCCCCAACATATTGTTTATCTTGGAGAAGGATCTATGAGTGCTTGAAGAGTACATTCTTCTGTTTTGATGTGTAATGCTTTATAAATATGTTAGGTCTAGTTCATTTATCATATTATTCAAGCTGTTTCCTTATTTATCCTCTGTCCAGGCATTCTGTCCAATGCTGGGAGTGGTGTTTTGAAGTCTCCAACTATTGTTGTAGAGATATCTATTTCTCCCTTCAGTTTTGCCAGTGTGTGCCTCATGTATATTGGGGCACCCAAGTTAGGTGCATAAATATTCATTATAGTTATTTCTTCTTGGTGAATTGGCCCTTTTATTAATATACAATGACCTTCTTCATCTCTTATAACAGTTTTGCATTTAAAATCTGTTTTGTCTGATATTAGTATCACTACTTCACATCTTTTTTGGTTACTATTTGCATGGAATATCTTTCTCCAGTTTTTTACTTTCAACCTCCTTGTGTCCTTACATCTGAGGTTAGTCTCTTGTAGACAGAATATAGATTGCTTATGTTTTTTTATTCCATTCTGTCAGTCTATGTCTTTTGATTAGGGAATTTACTCCATTCATGTTCAATGTTATTACTGTAAAGACACTACTTACTTAATCCATTTCATCCTTTGGTTTTCTGTTGTCATATCTTATTGTCTGTCTTTTTACCATTAAGTTACCCTTACTAATAATCTTAATTTCTATACTCTTCTCCAAGTCTCTCACCCTTGGTTTTTTTCTCTCAGACTGTAGCACTCCCTTTAGTTTCTCTTGTAAATCTGATCTTTTGGTAGCATACTCTCTCAGTTTTTATTTTGTCTGTAAAGACTTTAAACTCACCCTCATTTTTGAAGGACACTTTTACTGGATAAAGAATTCTAGGCTGGCAGCTTTTCTTTTTCAGTACCTTCAATACATCATACCACTTTCTTCTTGCCTCCATGGTTTCTGATGAGAGATTGGCACTTAGTCTTATTGAGGTTCCCTTGTATGTGATGCATTGCTTTTCTCTTGCTGCTTTCAGCATCCTCTCTTTGTCTCTGGTATTCATCATTCTGAATAGTAGGTGTCTCGGAATAGGTCTGTTTGGATTTATTCTGTTTGGGGTGTATTGTCCTTGGGTGTTGATATTTATTTCTTTCATAAGGGTTATGAAGTTTTAGGTCATAATTTCCTCAGATATTCTTTCTGCCCCTTTTCCGATCTCACCCCTTTCTATGAAATTTTCAACATGTATGTTTTTGTGCTTCGTGTTGTCATTCATTTCCCTGCGACCCTGTTACATTTTTTTCCATTCTTTTTTCTTTCTGTACTGCTGTCTTTTCAAGTTCAGATATTCTGTCCTCGATTTTACTAATTCTGTCCTCCAACAATTTAGATCTGCTGTTATATGCCTCCAATGTATTTTTTATCTCATCCTTTGATTAGTTGTCTTAAATCCTGTGTCTTGTCAGGATTTTTGCTCTATTCCTTTGGCTGGACCATATCTTCCTATTTGTTTTTATGGCCTGAAATTTTTTGCTGACGTCTAAGCATCTGAATAAGTTGGTGAATTTACTCTGACAGTTGATTTCTCTCTCTTGCCAGTGGTTTTGATTCATGGCTCTTCTTTGATTTGGGATTATATTCAAAGTCCTTAAAACTGACCACTATTAAGTTATCAAAATAGGTCCAGGGACTCACTAATGGGTCACAGATCTGCTCCTAGGAGTTCAGGACAAGAGACACCTAAAAGTGGTTTTTCTCCTTGCAGTTTCCCGACTGGCCAGCACATGGCGCTTGTTGGTGACTCTTTCCATGGAGGTGACTCTTACAACCTCCACTTGCCCATGATTCTGTTCTGGCCAGAGCCAAGATTCAAAGTGGGCTCTGCTGGCTAAATTCATTGAAGAGAAACCACTCTCTGCTCTCCACTGCACCCTTCCTCTTCCCAGGGAGGAAGACGTCTGTTCTCCTCTCGCTTGGCTGCAGTGAGCCGTGGATTTTATCCATGCTGTTAGCTTTGAGGTTGGGGGATGGGTGTTGTTCCTGGCCTCAGGAATTAGTAACTCAAACTTTCCATTTCGGTTTCTTCATCTCTCTGTCCCTCGCCCTCCTGGGGGGTGTGCAGCACTCTCCTGGTCTGCAGATCTCCAAAACAGGTCCCTCGGACAGCTTTTTGCCCTTCCTTCCTTGTTTTTGTGAGAGAGTTGAGCCCTGCCTACCTATTCCAACACCACCTTCCCAGAAGTCCTCCCATTATTTTCTATGGATATTTTCTTTGCCCATTTCTCTCCTGCTTCTCCTTCTGAGGTGCCCATCATGTATACATTGATATGCTTGTTGGTGTCCCATGGGTTCTTCAGGCTCTGTTCACTTTTCTTCATTCTTTCCTCTTTCAGGATGATTGCAATTTTCTTGTCTTCAGGTTCTCTGATTCTTTCTTTTGCCAGCTTCAATTTGTTGTTGAACCCCTTTGAAAAATGTTATATTTCTGTTACTGTGGTCTTTAGCTCTGTTTGCTTCCTTTTCATAATATCCCCGTCTCTATTGATGCTCTCTTTGTACTCACCTATCTGATTTCCTTTAGTTCTTTGTCCATGCTTTCCTTTAGCATTTTGAGCATATTTAGGATTTTTTTTTTTTTTTTTGAGTCTTTTTCTGGAATGTCCCAAGTGTGATCCTCATAAATGGTTTCTAATTTTTAAATCTTCTTCGCCTGGGCTATTGCTTCCTGTTTGTATGTTTTAAATCTTTTGTTGAAACCTGAACATTTTGTTATTTTAGTGTTATTGCTGAGGCGTCTGTTCTTTAAGCTTGTACTAGCTAATGTTAGGACAGAGCTTTCCTTGAATTCCACGAGCTAATAAAAAAAAAAAACATAAATAAAAGGGAAAGAAGAAAACCCCTTTCCAATCTTTGAAGATTGATCCATGCAGTTCCACCACTTCAGGGCTTACTCATACAGTGGGTTTGGAGAGTAGCTCCAGGCCAAAGCGTCAGGGCCTCCCTGATCCTTCCTGTGCATGCCTCTCATCTTGGCATGTATGTGTGGCCCTAGGAATTCCCCCACTCATACAGATATGAATGTCCCCGTTTCCCTCAGAAACTGTTTCCTTACAGCCCTTGACTGCTGTCCCACAGTGTTCTGTAGGAGAGCTCAGTAAGCAGCCTTCTACACACTGGGCAGGTTCTAAGACAGCAAGTCCCTTAGGCCACCACTGTGGAGATTGGGCCAGCCATACATGCTCCCAGTATGTACAAGAGGATTTCTTTGCTCCCTCTGGAACCAGGACCAGGGATCCACACTGGGAATATGGGCTGGCTGGCTCTGTGCCAAGCTGGGAAGGGGATAAAGAAAGGGCCAGCCAGGGTACTGCAAAATCCTCCTGCTTTTAAGTGGCTTTTTTCTTGGTTTGGTGCTTGCCTTTTTACCTTAGTCCTTTAACTGTTTTCTGGATCTTTGAGAAAAATGATTCTGCCAGTTCTTTCTGATTATTCAAAGCTTCTGTAGGGGGATGAGCCCTGAATCATTTCATTCCACCGCCTTGATCAGGGCAGGGCTCCAGTCACCAATTTCTACTATATTTTGAAATCTCCCTAGGTACAAAGAAACAGTGTTTTATTAAAGATAGGGAAAAAAATCTAAGATGTCCTCTCTATAATAACTTTTACTATCACCATCAGATATTGCAACCTCTTGGCTTCTCTGTGAGGGTTATAAATAATTTTAGAAAAATTTGACTATATTTGCTTTAATTGTTGCTGAAAACATGGAAGTCAATTATTTAAAAAACTTTAAAACTTTTAAACTGTGTAACTAAAAACTCATTTTACTTCTCATAAGATCATGATTTGCTTCAGCAGTTCCAAATAGCTTGAAGACCTCATTCAGAGTCTAACAAATGCAAAACAGTCTATTGTAGAGAGATTGCTAAAAGCACAATTAAATTGCCAAAGTTTACCACAGTCAACAGTTTCTTTTAATTTTTGTCAGACACACAATTTGAAATGATTATGTGCTTACAAAAATATAAGAAAAAAAGCAGTGTTTTAAAATCTATAATTTCACACTCATAAATAGGTCTTAAGGTTAAAGTTTAATGGAATTTAATATGATAAATTATATTATTATTTAATTTTAAAAATTAAGATAACCACTGTTATCCTAATTCATTACAGATCATACACCTAATCCATTTTTTATCTTGCAGAGCTCACAGCATAAGGTGTACATATAGTGATGTGCTAAAAACTGTTTTTCAGGTTTTTATTTTATTTAATGGGCCTTCTTTGCTTATTATGTTTTGTTCAAGATTGATTGGTAAGAACCAGCACAAGGAGAACTGGCAGAGATTAGAGCCTTTTCTGCAATAAAAAGGGGTTTTATTTCTCAGTAACTTTTGATACTGATTACAGAAATGAAATGTTAGAGAAAAAGATGAGTAGAGATTTGGATATGGGAATTGAAAATAATGAATCTTCAAAATATTTTGGAGCGAGAAAAGGGGCACAGTTTTGATTACCTTATTGGAACTTTGAGGGTCATAGTGGTCATATTCCCTTCAAATTTAGTAATTAGAAATGTGACATCTTTGTAGATTTGTGTGTTAGGAACCTCTGACCAGGATTTAATTATCTGAGTTATTAAAGGAAAAAAAAAAAGATTAAGCCTAAAATATTATAATGGCATTAGCCTTTTTACTTTACTCCCATAATACAAATTGATGGACTTACAGATTAAATCCCTTTAACATAACATTAAATATTTAATTGCATAAATTATTGATCTTTTGGACTATTATTCAGCACCAGCTTTGAGGAATGCTAATAATTTCTGATGAAAGAGTTTGAGGCTTAAAGGTAGTCACTTAAAGATTCTTATATCCCTGAAATTTTGGGACACTCAGCTGGTCAAGTTTCCCCACTTCTTTAATAACGTGCTGGGAAAGCTGCCTATTATCCCTGATGGAAAAGAAGGGATGTTAGTAAGTGTAGTGATGATGATTATAGCAGCTAACATTTATTAAGCATTTATGTGCCAGGCACTATGCTATGAAGTTTATACTTATCTAAAAGCACAAGGTGAAGACTGATTAATTATACTATGTAAAACTTACATCTGTACAATTTGAAACCTACTTATTGGGGCTTCAGTTATATTTAATTTAGGGGTTGGTAAAAGATGACTCTAGAATTTTTGAGGTTGAGTGACTGTAAGGTGATAGTTATAGTGGCTTAGAAAGGCAGTAATAAAGTTTATAAAAAGAAAAATGAGCTCTTGATAACACTGTAGTGGTAGAAAGAAAATCTGTATAGATATAAAATTGAGTTGAGTTGAAAAGTCAAATGCACTTGGCAAATATGTAGGTTATTTTTATAAAAATTTTATTCAATGAATGAAATCCTCCAGAGCAGGGTTTCTTAACCTGGTATTAATCCCCAAATTTTATAACCCCCCTTGAAATTGCACACAAAATTTTGTGTGTATGTGTTGTTTTCATTAGGTTCTCAATCTGGCCTGTGAGCAGAAGGTCACAGGCACGTGTTAAGATATTTCTTCACTGGGGTGATTAAATTTGCACCCATGAGACAGTCACTGAAGGAGAACTAATATCATTCAGTTAAGGATAAAGCAGATCAAAGATTATCCACATGAAGGTGGGAGTTTAGAATAGTTTTATGAGGGAAGGAGTATAGGAAAATAAAGGCAAAGGCCCAGAACTAGAGTTTGATAATTTTATGTGGTTAGAAGAGGAAGAAGAACGAATTAGTCAAACAGATGGAGGAAAACCAGGTAAACATAGAAACACTGGGAAGAGATGTTTATTTTAGAGCCCAACTAAGTGTTAAATATACTTGAAAGGTCAGAAAAGATGACAACTGAGCAAAGATAATTGGTTTTAGTCTAGGGTAGTTGCCAGTGATCTTAAAGCAATTTCAGTGGACTGTGAAACATAGAAACGGAAATCACAGGCTTATGGGTTTATAGTAGTTGGGATAGGTCGAGAGCCTGAGTCAACCCCTGATAAGATAATAAAAATAATAGTAATAATGACTATTGAAATCATAGCACCTAACTTCTTTGAGCACTTCTATGTGTCTGGTACTGTGCTGAGGTTTTTTTAAATTGGATTTTTTTCCATTTAATCTATGAGGTGGAGTCTATTATTATCCCACTTTTGGGATGAGAAAACAGAGGCTTCAGGAGGTTAGGTAATTTGTTACCATCATATAATTAGCAAGTGTTACGCCAGAATTTGAACCCAGGCAGTTTGACTTCTGGGCCTTCATTCTTAGCACCACACTATTAAATGCCAAAAGTATTTGCAATGCTGTAAAAGAAATGTACAAGATTTGTGTGTACTGATTTGAAATGGGAAAAAAGGGTATAAGTGTTTTTGTATAAGAAGTAGGGAGAATAAAATTATATAGACATATTTTCACATATAAATAAAATGCAGGAAGGGTAAACCAGCAAATAATAATAATGATAATAACAAGTTACCTGTAGGTAGAGAAAGGGAATAGGGATGGAAGCAAGACTTCTCTGACTGTATCTTGTTAAATAGTTTTAACTTTGGCATCATGTTAAAAATCATGTGTTTATATGTCAAAAAGAAACCAAAAAGGAGAAAGAAAAGTAATTCCTACTATTTGGAAACAAACAAATAAATATACCCATCTGTATATCATGTTGAAAAACACAACACAGAGATAGCACTTTTAAGTAACATCAAAACAGTGTTTGGCCTATACATTCTTAGTACAATATAATTTCAGTAAAAAGTATTGCAGGGGAGTGGATATGGAGTTGAGCGTCTCCTTCCCACATGGGAGTTTCCAGGTTTGATTCCCGGTGCTTCCTAAAAACAAAAACAAGCAACAAGCAAACAAATTTAAAAAACTAACCCAGGGGAGCCAATGTGGCTAGGCGGTTGAGCACCGACTTCCCACATACGAGGTCCCAGGTTGAATCCCGCCCTATCCCTGTACCTCAAAAAAAAAAAAAAAGTATTGCAAACAAGTATTAGCTGTTCTGCTCTTCATCCAGTAATTTTATTTTTAGTTTAATGTAAATATATTTATTTATTGTTAGTTGTAATATTATTTTAGTTTGAAACTGTTTTATGTGTACTGTAGGATACAAGAAGTAATATATATTAATGTTATTAAGAACCAAGATCTTTTAGTATAGGGAAAAGAGATACAGAAAAAAATTCAAAGAACTGTAATTCCAGTCATTTTAAATTTGAAGTGGAAATAAGCATTATGAATTCATTAATTTCTTTTCTTTTTAAAAAGATTTTCTTCCAAAAATTGGAGTGACTAAAGTTTCAGGATTGATACACTTGGTTTCAGCAAGAAAAGGTTCTAGATTTAAGAAAATTCTGGGGCTGTCTACTTTAGGAGCAACTGTTTGCTAACCGGTTCAGTCAGATATAATTGCAAAGGTAACTGGGAAAAAAAGCATATATTGCAAGTCAGCAAATTTATGAAGCTGTTAAATCACTGTGAACAAAATGCAACAAAAACAATCTCCCTCTGAATCTAAAGAAAATACTAGCCTAGGAAACTCTGCTGAATGAGAAATACCTGCAAAGACAAATCAAGACCTGAAATACTCAGTGCCTTTGCCAACAGACCTCAGCTCTGAAATAAAGACCAAATCAAAACCCACCTCAGGTGCTGCACAGTTTTTTCCTGACTCCAAGCTCATGGATCACAGGCAGTCCCACCCAGGAGATGTAGATACGTACAGCACTAGAAACTGAAATAGAGTGCATACAAGAACTACAAGATGTGTGGAGTTAACTAATGTTGAGAAAGCCATGTAATAAGTAACTGTAATGTATAGAGTATAACTTAAATCAAAATTTTCCCTTACAAAAGTGATTAATGCACAAACTGAATGCAATTCAAACAATATTAAGTGATTGACAAGGTAGCAGAGGTAGAAGTATTAGGTTGCATTTTTGGCTTTTAAGGACATTTATGAAACCATGAACACTGATGAGACTAAAATCTGAAAATAGTGCATGCTTATATATATTCATATTTATATACATACTCGAATATATATGCTTTAGCTTTTCAGAATTATTACCAGCTAAATTTAGAATGGTATGTGAAAGGATGTTCCCCCACCCTTTGTTTTGGTATTTCCCAGGGCTGAAATACTATGCATATTTTATGGCCAAAAAAAAAAGAATGTTTTAAAAAAAGTAAGGAATATATGATAAAGATTTGGGGATGGTAAATGGCTGTGGAGTGGGTCAAAAATACTCAAACATTTATTGGAAAAGTGCCTACCATTGTGTCATACCGTCACTTTAGAGTCATGTGTAAAGGAGGAGTTCTTGTCCTGCAAAGGAGCTTAAAAAATAATTCAACAAATATTTATCAGACATTTACTTTCTGCTAATACTGTACTGGGTGCTAATTATTAAGTAAAATAGACTTTATTTTTGCCCTAATGGAGCTTACAGTTTAGTAAAGAAGACATTACAGAAATAGATATAAGAAAATACATAATTACAAATTCTAATAATTTTTTTTAAGGAGGCACCGGAGATTGAACCTGGGACCTTGTACCTGGGAAGCAGAAGCTCAACCACTGAGCTATATCTGCTCCCCTAATACTTTATTTTAACAGTAAAATGAGTAAAAGGGAGGAGGGGAATAGTGCTTTAAGGGGCCAGGGAAATCTTTGTAAGAGATGGCATTAATCTTTGTAAGAGATGGAAGAAGAGCAGGAGCTGATCAAGTGCAGATAGAAGGGGAAGAGCATTCCAGATATAGAGAACAACTTCTACCATATTATCTGGCTGTATATAATTTAACCTATAGGAGCTTCAGTTTCCTCATGTGTCAAAATTAACAGAAGAATTATTATCTCCTTTGGGCCAAGAACTGTGAAAAATGCTCAAAGCTAAATTATACTACATGATCTCTAAGACTCCCAATCGGCTTTGCTGAGTTTAGATTGTGTTCCTTGATGTAAGAAAAGGGGCAGAGAGAGGAAAGTGAATTTTGTTGTCGTTTCCTATGAATTTGATCAAAGTTAAAGGGTCATCGATTCAGAATCAAGACAATAGAAGATCTTTCCAATGTTAGTTATTAAAGGAAGAGAAGTAGGTAGGAGGGTAAGAAGGCATTGTCTTTTTTTATACACCTGAAATTTTTCTTTTAGTTTCTTTTAGTGGCAGACAACAAGTCATAGATTAAAGTAGGAGCTTTTAAAAATAATTGAAATCATGTATGTGGTTTTTTTGGTTTTCAAGTTTGCCTCTACAAGTTAAAAAAAATTTAACATGGGACTGTATAGCATAGTGAAACCTCATGTGAAATATGAATATGGGTAATATTGCATATATAAGACTTTTTCTTTGAAACTGAACAAATGTATGTTAATGTTATAAGATGTTAATATCAGGCAAAAAAACAAA
>PVKH010023973.1:0-13732 GCA_004027955.1 Chaetophractus vellerosus
GCAGTATAGACACAAAGTAGCTGCAAGGCAATTTGCATCAGCAAATCATCCATCAAAAGCCAAGGCCAGAGAGAGTGCAAGACAGGGACCAGATGAGCTTCCAAAGCAGCTTCCTGTTGTAGAAAGGAAGTAAGGATAGCATTCGCCTGAACACCTGAATACATCTATGTATCTTTAAAAAAATAAATAAATTTTTTTTAAATCAAATTTTAAAAGGAAATAAAAACAGAATGTATCTTTGATTAGTGCAAGCTGGCATCAGAATCCTTGCAGACAGATGCAGCCCCTTGCCCAGGCCCCCTGGGCTCTGCACACAGCTGCCCTGATCAGGAGCCCGAGCTCAAGAGGTCCCACCAACACCAGAGAGGCCGGGGTATGCCACGTATGTACAAAATGCAGAAAGACAGCTTCTGGAACATTTAATTAGACAGGATTACACAACATTACACAACATTACATAAACCCTGATGCTCTGGTATGCTCAAGAAATGGGATTTTCTGGTTAAGTAAGCATTCTGATCGACTCTTTGAGTTATATGTGTATACACACACATACACACACACATAGACATGCACGCACACCAGGAGTAGATTACTATTTTCAAATACTTCGAATAATAAAATTCAGTAAAAATATTATCTTCAGTCAATAAAATTTCTTAAATAATGTAGAATCTATTACAAAGATCAGTTACCACTAGATAATATTACAGCTATTTGCAGTAAATGCAGCAATATCTTTTGTGAATGAACAGGAACAACTAGGTCATACATAGGTCCATGGGCACGTGCACACGCTATACAATTTTAGGTAGCAGAGTGCAGTCAGGGGGTGGGAGGTGGAAGTTATTCCCAAGGTCCTCCACTATCCGTAAATTTGGAATATAGCTCCACCAGATGAGCTTCCAAACTGTATGCATTTCATGGAGAAAGTAGAAACTGTAAGGTATGAGCTTCTGTGTTCCACCATTCTATGTAATTTCTCTGGATTTCATTCATTCATCCTTTCTCTGCCTGTCAGTGAGGTGGAGGGGTCCCTCTTTTTGTCTGAGATTAATCTGTGTTTTGAAACAGCCCCACTTGCCTCCTCAGGGATCTTTATCTACCAATTATTTCTTTTCTTTCCTGTTGCTCCAATAACTAGTCCCAATTTTCTTTGCTTATATTCAAGAAGTTTACACATTAGCAGAAACAAGCACACAAACAAACTACCTTTACGCTCCATCTCCTAAATTATTAACACTCTCTTTGTAATCTATCTTCTAGAAGTATTCTTTTTGCTGTCATTTCCTCATCACTCATTTAATCTTCAGCTCAGTGCAATTTATTTCCTGTCCTGAAAATTAAGATCACTCCTCCCTTTGTAGTTGCCCAGCCCACAGCACCGGGGGAAGTGCCCTGGTGGATGCAGGTCTCTTTTTCCTTGATTTCTACACTGCCACTGGATCCTGGATTCTCTCCAAGCTCTTTCCCCAGCATTCTCTTCTCAGTTGTTTCTGCCTTCTCAAAATCTTGATATATCCCGAAGATATGACCTAGGCGTTCACTCTGTACTCTCCTGAGATATTTCAACGATAGTCATGGCTACAAACACCAACTATCCACAGACAACTTCTGGATCTCCAGCCTGTATCTTTCCTCAGGGCCTTGACCTCACAAACCACTAACTACACGACAGTTCCCACCTGGATGTCCCAGAGTCCTCTCAAGCGAACATGTGCAAACCTGGCCATCATGCTCTCTCATACTACATGCTGCTCTACTCTATACCATACCTTGTAAGCGGCTTTGGCTACTGCATGCAAGTCATTTTACATTTATCTTCTTTCTCTTCCACATCTCAAATTTACTCCCCATCCTCCTTCCCTTTTTTACTGCCCAGGTTAAGGTCTTATCACCTTTTACCTGGACTATCAAAGTCCCTGATGGGAAGCACTGCCTGCTCAGTATTCAATTTGTTTACCTCAGAGCCACCAGTGACTCTGGCAGTAGGAATCTCTCTAAGGTTACACATATACATGTACCGGGTTTGGTGACTTTTTGAATTTCTACACTAGTGATCATCAATTAGTAAGGGAGTGTGTGTTACAACTCAGGTAAATTGGAATAGGAAAAAAAATTAAGCACCTTGGCCTTGAAGGATTATATTTTATACTCAAGAGTAATCTAAATATTTTTCTTTGGCTATATTCCTTATTAAACAACTTGGAAAATATAGGGATACTTTGACTTATTGAGAAATTATACTTATAAACTTGGCTAGTGTGGTGTAAGTGTGAGCACCTTGTTTATAACCAGTTCTCAGGTTGGCATCTCATAAATCTTTGTAATCAGATCCTTCCTGGAAAGTAGGTACCATGGACAAATATGAACTGCTTCTGGTCTCTAGGATATTATTTGGGATAAAGGAATCAGAAATTTAATAAACAGCACCTCTATTTTGGGAAAAAAATCTAATGCATTGGGAATTTTAATAAAATGTAAATACTTAATTCCCATCACATTTTTGAAATGGAAATTGTTAGTCATGTGTCTTGAACAAACTATTTAATATAGCTTAAGGAATATATGTTCAAAATGTTCTTTTTCCAGATATAATATGTTTTTTCCAGTTTTACCATGAATAAAAGCAAAAAAGGTAAGGGGATTTTTAAAAAATGGACACTCCTATAATTTAGCTTCGCCTTACCTATTTTCTACAGTATTTCTGTAGGAAATCATTAGTCTAGTGCTTCAGAATGGTTGCATCACTATGGACAAAGCAAATCCAAGTGTTCACAAGATCACAGCCTGAGTAATAACACTAGCACAAAACTATGCATTAACGCTTTACAGGCAAAGCAGAACATCTCAATGGTGTCCAGAGAGGCTGGGTGAAAAGCGGCAGGAGTCACAGTTAGAATTGGTACCATGGCCATGCTAGGCAACAGCAGGAGAACTTTCTACTCTGAAGCAGGAAACACACTCATATTCTTTGCTTATGAATACGGATATCTCCATTTATTCCCTGAAGAGCTGTTCTGACAATCTCCTTTGAAAAAAATCCAAACTTATAAGATGTACACAGCCATTTATTTCATTCTAGTAAAGAAACAACTGAAATGTGTAAAAGTACTAAAAGGCTGAAGTTCGCTTTAGCTGCCTGATGTCAAAGTTTCAGTGGCAAAGTTAAAACACTGATGCAAGCAAGAAATGTAATCAGTGCTGAAGAATATCAACAAGATTAGCTACATCCATTTCTTAGAATTAACACTGAGTTTATGGACCAATCAACTGTGCTTCTAAAAAAAAAACTGCCAAGAGTTTTCCATTTCCCTCTTAAATTATCTCCTATAACAATTAAACTGCTTAATACCAGCACTGCTGCCAACATTTTGAGAAGTAGCTTTACTTACTTTACATTCTTGATTTTGATAAAGACAGTTTCTTAGGAGCTGCATGGCAATGCTTAACTCTTTAACAAAACCATCCTCCTGTTTAAAACAAAATGCAGGTGAAAATTGTGAGCATAGCAGGATAATTCACTTTTTATCTATAGTCATTCCCTCCCCCCCGGGTCATGTTACAATGTGACTGTGCTGTAAGCACGCCGGACCACCATAACTTTGAGGGGACTGACAAGCTAACGATCTCTGAAAGACGACCATATCTCAAGTAGCTCATCTACCACAGAAAGCTATTTCTGTTCTATCAAGCCTGGAGGAATTGAGATGTATAATACACTCCATGTTCCATCTCAATCAAGTGAGGCAGGTACTGGCTAGTTTTCAATCATATCAGGTGTGGCCTGACTTTCTCAATGATGAAGGAAAAGGCCTCTGTCTAGAGAGGAAAAGGAAAAGAGGCAAGAAAAGAAACTTGACAAGCGTAATCCCCTGAATTAGCCAAATTATTACACCAGGCTTTGTCTTGGTTTCTTCTCAAATGCAGCAGAAACTAGCTACAACTGCTGTTATAATGGCCTATATGCCTATATATTCCCATTTACAGTTACACACACACCCCAACACTTTCATTTTCTGAATAACCCTGTGTGGGAGACATTACTAACAGAGCTAGTATTACTGTGATTAATCTAGCAGACTCGGCACTAGAAAGAGACATGCGGAAGTCATGGAAGGAGGTGAACAGAGATTAGCAACACCAGTGCCGCAACCACCCAGATGTGGGGGGAAAATGGCTCAACAATTACAGCTCGGTAACTATGTTGTCTTGAGTACTAATGAGAAAATCAATACACAATGCTTGAAATAGTGTATAGAAAATACCTAATAAATTATAATTGTTATAATTATACCTAGTGAGAACCTAGGCTTGCTGTGAGATATTTTCTTTTTATAGTTTTAAAAAATGTATCTGGTTCAGTATCATACACATGTGGATATTCAAAATAGAGTAACAAAAACAGATATTATAAAAATCCCATCTAAAGATCTTAAAGTGAGATTTAAATCAAGACAAAACAAAACAAAAACCCCAAACCTACTGATGTAAAAATCTCATGAATTTATTTTATCTGACTGTAGCTCTCTTCTAAATCAGTCCATCATTTCAACCAAATATCGGCATCATTTTCAAGGACATTAGTGTGATGGTGTCTAGTTACATCCACCCCTTATAACAGAATTTTAGAATTCATAGTTACCTTTTTTTTCAGTGCTGCTTTCCCTGGTCTCAGAGACTCCAGATTTAGCTGTGCATAAACCTGCTTCATCTGCTCCATGCAGTTGTCTATTAGGTTAGCTAGAAGGCAAAATCTCTAACAGTCAAAAGGATATACCATTTTCAAGTAGTTACGACCATCAGCCTTTCAAAAAGATAATATTTTATATTTCTGACCAACTTCGTTTCATTATTTTCAGGGAGAAATTAATGAATCAGGGGGGGGGGGGAAATGGAAGAGAACTATAATGCAAAAACCTGCTTGTTTTCAAAATTCTTAGTAAGATACTCCCAAAGTCTAACTTGTGATTTGAAGCATGAAAAAACTGTGATTTAGTAGTAAATCACAATAGAAATTAATAGAGTTGATGTTCTTATTCTCTTTCAATTCTAAGTCCTGATGTCCAGATGAGAAAGTACAACAATCTAGGAAAGAAGCATATTTGAAAACAGAATCAACTGATGCTTTGTTATTACCTTCAAAACTATGTGGGTTTTTTTTCTAGGTGTGCAATGTGTTCTGGCTATTAATATTTAGCTATTATTTTGAAATTGAGTAATATGTTACTTTTTTATCTTCTCTTTTATAGATTCTCTAGAGTAAGACTCACTACACATTAAACAGAAAGAGTAATCTACATGTATAATCCTTTTATTCTAAAAGTAATGCATGTTTGCTGTGTTTTAGTATGGAGAAATGATTTTTTTCCCAGTGATACTGAGATTATACTGTGAATTCTTTATATTCTGAGTCCAAAGAAAATTAATATCAACAAGCAGCAAAATATATGAATTGACCACACACCACAGAAACAAGTGCTGCGCCACATGGCTCACCTTTCAGCGCATGCCTCTGTGCTCTTCGACTGACAGCAAGGAGTGACAGCAATGCATTTGCAGTAACTTTTTTGAGGACATCCTTGGAAGATTTTCCTTCATAGGACTGCAAAGAATATAGAACAAACTGTCTTGTAGAAAAATTTAATCTGGAGCAAAATTGTTGTGACTAAAAGTTGTGTTTACTTAAAAGGTACTGCTAGCCATTACCTATTCAATGAAATTCACTGGAATTTGATAAATCATTACGACTGGAGAATGCCTGTGTGGATACGACTGCAAAGAATGAGTGCATGCAAATGACTAATCATCATTCTCAAGGTCTCACTTAGTATTAAATCAAATAGCAAAGGCATGCACTTATGAAGATTCACAAAGGGGCATGTATGTAGATGTGTCCCTTATTAAAATGGGCCCCAGGAAAACTGCTGAGCATGGGAGACAGTCATCTGCTTCCTCCTTTCTTCTTAGGACACACTGCCCTCCCTCCATGTCCAACTAATGTCCCTGTAGCTCGGGTGCTGTGGGGTTTTCTAGCCTTAATTTCTACAATAACATTTCCCTGTCATATGACATGTTTTTTCTTTCTTCAAAAAAAATATCACTTAGTTTCATGGACTTGAAGAAATGAAAAATCACTTGTGAGTGTGAAAATTGATACACTTCCTTTATACATTTGAATTTATGTTTTTAAAATTTTCATCACAAAAAATTTCAACACATACAAAAGTAGAGAAAACAGCATACGCTCTCTTTTGAAAAATTTTTTCCTCATGTATTTTAAGGAAATACTCTGGTATACATAACCACGAAGCCATTCTTATCATACCTAACATATTTAACAGTGATTTCTTGGTATAACTAATAAATAACCAAGACAAATTCATATTTTCTCTCTGTCTCGGAAATGTCTTCTCACTATTGGTTTATGGGAATCAGCGCCCAATGAAGTCCATAATCATATTTTTAAGTTTTGTGTCCTAAATCTGAAGCACCCCCCCCAACCCCCCACCACCAGGGGTCAGGGTGGTTGTGATTGTGGTGGTTGTCCTCTCGTGTTACTGAGTTGTTGAATAAGCCAAAACAGTTGTGCTATAGAATGGCCCACATGTTGGAGTTGTCTGCTTCCTCACTGTAGTTTGGCTAGTCCTCTCTTCTCTGTATTTCCTATTAACTGGCTTGATCAGATTCAGGTTCACCTTAGGGGAAAGATTCCCACATGGATTTATTTGTATTACATTTTCAAGAGGCTCATGAACGCAGTTAAAAAATCTAGAAATCTCTCATTTCCTTTGTAAATATTAGATATAATTCAAATTCATAACTTTCTTACTAATCAGAAAATTTTCAAAATGATCAAGCTTTATAATATCATTATTAAAGTTAAAATTACACAGGGAAGTGGATGTGACTCAAGTGATTGGGCTCCCGTCTACCATATGGGAGGCCCTGGGATCGAGTCCTGGGGCCTCCAAGTGAAGGCAAGCTGGCCCGCACCGCAGAGAGCTGGTGCAGCAAAATGAGGCAACAAAGTGAAATGCAGAGAAGAGACAGTGAAAGATACTGCAGACCAGGGAGATGAGGTGGCTTGGATGACTGAGTGCCTCTCTCCCACACCAGAGATCCCGGGATCAGTTCCAGGTGCCTCCTAAAGAGCAAAGCAGACACAGAAAGCATGGGGCGAATGGACACAAAGAGCAGACAGTGAACGCAAAAACAAGGGGGTGAGGGGGGAGAATAAATAAATAAAAAGAAAAAAGAAAAAATTATACAATTTTACATCAAATAGAGCAAAGCATAATTACACAGAGGCAACTCCGCTTACATTACTGACTGGCCTGCACTTGGCAGCATGGCCCTGAGGGAAGGCCAGCCCAGGGGCAGTCCTGCCAGCGATTCTGTCCACAGGATCTGACTTGGGCTGCTGCCTCTGAGCAGGCAGACCCCTGCTGCATATCAAGGATGCTTGATAAAGATTATCCTGAGTGACGATAAAGAGGAGAGAAAGAGAAGCAGGGAGATACTACAGGATGATGAATATATTTGGAGTATAATCATTATATTTACCTATGAGAAACCTAATTTGTCTATGAACATAATCTTCACTGTGAGTAGGAAAATTGCTTTCATATACACATCCTTATTAAACCTGCGTGCATTAATTTCAGAAAACCCAATTTGATCCCGTTAGTATGCAGCAATGAGGGAAAAAAATGGCATAAGACTTCTGAGGAAACAACTGTGTCCACTTGCTCTGTCTTTCCCTCTCAAATTCCCATTAAAAGGACAGAAATGGATTAAACACACATACATACACCAAGTTTGGAAAGAAAAGAAAGCAGACATCCATGGTAAATGCATCAGCAGACTTGAAAATCCTGAATTCTAAGTAGTGAGTAGGGGAAGGTGAATATACCCCAGTTCATTACACCTCATTTCCAAAAAGCTGAGGACATTTAGCACCTGGTACTCCTGGAAGTGAGGTGAAGAGGACTGCTGGAAAAACTCTAAGAAGAGATAGGTATATTCCCAGAGAGCTACCCCAGACCACCCCCTACTCTGGCCAACTCTTTGCAGCAAGTACAATTCCTTTCTTTACTTACTTTCTTTTGTTTTAATAGAGACGTTGTAAGTTTACAGAAAACCATGCATAAAATACCAAGTTCCCACATACCACACTATAATTAATACCTTGCATTAGTGTGGTACATTTGTTAGAAATGATGAGAGATCACTTTACAATTGTTGAATTTGTTGATTAACTGATTTAATTAATTGTACAATTAACTATAATCCATGGCTTTCATTAGGGTTCACTGTTTGTCTTGGACAGTCTTATGGTGTTTTTTTTCTTTAATTTTTATTCTAACATATATACAAGCTAAAACTTCCTCCATTCAACCACATTCAAATATATAACTTGGTGCTGTTAATCATGTTCACAATATTGTGCTAACATCACCACCATCCATTACCAAAACTTTTCCATCAACCCAAAGAGAAATTTTGTACAATTTAAAGCATTAACTCCTCATTCCCTACCCCCCCACCTCCAGCCCCTGCTAATCTATATTCTAGTTTCTGACTATGAATTTGCTTATTTTTTAATCAGTGAAATCATATAACATTTGCCTTTTTGTGTCTGGCTTATTTCACTCAACATGATGTCTTCAAGGTTAATCCATGTTGTTGCATGTATCAGAACTACATTCCTTTTAACGGCAAAATAATATTTCACTGCATGTATATACACCACAATTTATCTATACATTCATTGGATGATACACACTTGGGTTGCTTCCATCTTTTTGCAATTATGAAAAACGACACTATGAACATCAATGTGCAAATATCTGTTCGTGTCCCTGCTTTCTTTTGGGTATATACCTAGGAAAAGGATTGTCAGGTCATATGAGAAACCACCAAACTGTCTTCCACAGTATCTGTACCATTTTACATTTCCACCAACAATGAATGAGTATTCCTACTTCTCCATATCCTCTCCAACACTTGTAATTTTTAAAGTAGTAGTTGTTCTACAGGATGTTAAATATTAACTCATGTTTTTTATTTGCATTTCCCAAATAGCTAATGATGTTGAGCATCTTTTCCTTGCTTTTTGGCCATTTGTATATCTTCTCTGGAGAAATGTCTATCCAAGTCTTGCCTATTTAAAAATTTAGTTGTTTGACTTTTTGTTGTTGAGTTATATTATTTCTTTATATATTTGGATATCAAACTCATATTGGATATGTGGTTTCTAAATATTTTCTCCCATTATGTAGGGTGTCTTTTTACTTTTATGACAAAAGTCCTTTGACACACAAGAGTTTCTAATTTTGATAAGGCCCCATTTATCTATTTTTCCTTTTGCAGCTTATAAGTTTGGATGTAAAGTCTAAATGCTTAACACAAGGTCCTAAAGATATTTCCCTATATTTTCTTCTAAGAATTTTATAGTTCTGGTTCTTCTATTTAGGTATTTGATTTGTTTTGAGTTGACTTTTATATATGGTGTGGGGTACAGGACCATTTTTGCACAGGACAGTCAGTGTTCCCAGTACCATTTGTTGAAGAGATTTTCTTTCCCATTTGAATGGACTTGCCATCTTTGTCAAAATTGTTGGCCATAAATGTGAGGGATGATTTCTGAACTCTCAATTTGATTCCACTGGTTTTGTCCTTATACTAGTACCATGCTGCTTTGATTACTGTGGCTTTGTGATAAGCCAAAAGTTCTCCAACTTTGTTCTTCTTTTTCAAGATGGCTTTGGCTATTCAGGGCCCTTTCCATATAACTTGATGATGGACTTTTCCATTCTGCAAAGAAGGCTGGTAGAATTTTTATTGGGACTGCGTTGAATATGTAAATTGCTTGGGTAAAATTGACATCTTAACAATATTTAGTCTACCAATTCATGAACACAGAATGTCCTTCCATTTATTTAGGTCTCCTTTGGTTTCTTTTAGCAATATTCTGTAGTTTTCTGTAAATAAGTCCTTTACATCCTTGGTTAGATTTATTCCTAGATATTTTATTCTTTTATAGTTGCTATTGTAAATGGACTTTTCTTGATTTCTTCTTCAGATTGTTCATTACCAGTGTATAGAAACACTACTGATTTTTGCATGTTCATTTTGGACCCTGCCACTTTGCTAAATTTGTTTATTAGTTTTATGTTTATTAGTTTTTTGGTTTTATCAGTTCTTCTGTTTATTAGCTTCGTTGTGGATTTTTCAGGATTTTCCATTTATAGGATCATGTCATCTGCAAAAAGGTAAAGTTTCACTTCTTCCTTTCCAATTTGGATGTCTTTTATTTCTTTCTCTTGCCTAATTGCTCCACCCAGAGCTCCCAGTACAATGTTGAATAACAGTGATGATAGTGGGCATGCTTGTTTTGTTTGATACCTTAGAGGAAAAGCTTTCAGTTTTTCATCATTGAATGTGATGTTAGCCGTAGGTTTTTCATATATGTCCATTATCATGTTGAGGAAGTTTCCTTCCATTCCTAGTTTTCTAAGTGGTTTTGTCATGAAGGAATTTTAGATCTGTCAAATGTCTTTCTGGATCAATTGAGATGATCATGTGGTTTTTATCCTTGGTTACTGATTAGTCAGCCCAAGGGGTGTTGATGCAAAGTACCAGAAATCTATTGGCTTTTATAAAGTTATTTATTTGGGGTAGAAGCTTACAGTCACAATACCATAAAAGAGCAAGTTACTTCCCTCACAAAAGTCTGTTGACGCGTGTTGGAGCAAGATGGCTGCCAGTCTCTGCGAGTGTTCAGCATTCGTTCTCCCTCCTAAGGCTCCGTGGTCCCAGCTTCTTTCTATCTCAGCTGTAGGCTGGCATAAGGTTCATCACTCTTCCCAGGGCTCATTTCTTTCTGGGCTCAGCTGCTCTGATCTCTCCACAAGGTCAGCTCTAGACTATCAGGCTCATCTCTCTTCCCGAGGCATGTCTATGGAGCACTCTCTCCTCCTGCATATCTGCTTCTGTGTTCTCCTTCTCCATGTATTTACTCCCCTGTCTTTGACCATCCATTTGTAGCCCACAGCTGTAGCCTAGCTGTAGACAGGGTCTCAAACCAAGTCACTCTAATGACATGGTCAAATAAAAGCCGTAATCTTGATTTAATAGTGTAAAAGTAAAAACTGAGTCTAATACGCCCAGAGGAACAGATCAGTTTACAAACACAATTAGTATTTCTTTTTGGAATTCATCAATAATATCAAATTACCACCGTTTAACATCCTAAATCCATAACAATCATATTTGATTTGACAATAACTTATCTTAAATAGTATGTACATACCCTGCTTCTATATCCCTCCATCCATCCACCGTATTTTGTACTTACTACAAATATATCTTTGTACAATGTATGTCCAAAACCACAGATTTATCATTACCTTTAGTGATCTGCATTTTAGCACCTGTATTCCAAAATACAACAATACTGGCATTTATAATTACCCATATGGTTAACTTTATGAGAGGTCTTTATTTCTTTTTGCTGCTTTGATTTCTGTCTAGTGTCCTTTCCTTTCATTCTGAAGAACTCCCTCTAGTATTGCTTGTAGGGCAGGTCTAGTGATAATGAACTCCAGCAGTTTTTGTTTATCTGGGAATGTCTTAATCTTTCCTTCATTTTGGAAACAAAGTCTTGCTGGATACAAAATTATTGGCAAACTGTTTTCTTTCACCACTTTAAATATTTCATACCACTGCCTTCTCGCCTCCACAGTTTCTGCCGTGAAATCAGCACTTAATCTTATTGGGATTCCCTGGTACTTAATATGTTGTTTTTCTCTTGTAGCTTTCATAACTCTCTCCTTGTCCTTGGCATTGGACAATTTGATTACTATGTGCCTGAGCATGGTTCTCCTTGAGTTATCTTGTTTAAGTTCCTGGCCTTCTTGAATGTACATATTCATGTCTTTAGTTAAATTAGGGAACTTTTTTTGCCATTATTTATTTGAATATTCCTTCTGTCCCTTTCTCTCTTTCATCTCCTTCTGGGAGTCTCATAAAGCATATATTGGTACACTTGATGGTATCCCATAGGTCTCTTAAGCTCTGTTTATTCTTTTTTTATTCTTTTTTCTTTCTGCTCCTCAGATGAAATAATTTCAATTATCTTGTCTTTGAAATCCCTGATTCTTTCTTCTGCCACCTCCAATCTGCTGTTGAAACTGTCTAGGGAATTTTTCACTTTAGTTATTGTGTTCTTCAACGCCAGTATTTCTGTTGGTTCCTACTAAGAATCTCAAAGAGATTACCATAGTGTTCATTTATTGTTTTCCTCAAATCCTTTATTTAGTTTTCCATATTTTCCTTTATCTCCTTGCACATACTGAGGATCATTTTTCTTAAGTCTCTGTTTGAAAAATCCAAAGTTTGGTCTTCTTCATTAATGGCTTCTAAATTTTTATCTTGTTCCTTTGGATGTGCCACCATTTTCTTTTTTTTTTTTTCTTGTCTTATCTTTTGTTGCACACTGTACATTTAAAATTTTTTAAGTGTTAACTCTGGGATTTAGTTCCTGAGCTGTCTGTTCCTTAAGTCTGTACCCAGCTAGTAATATGATAGAGGTTTTCTTAAATGCCAGAAGCTACAGAAAACAAACCAAAGTAAAAAGTACCTTTCACTGTCTTTGCAAATTGGCTCTGCTTTGGCTGGTGGTCTCCCTCAGAACTTAGTAATTCCTATCAAGATCAATTTGAGGCAAAAGCAAAATGCAGGTCCTTTTTGTCTTAACTGAGCCTGCATGGAGCCGGTAGCTGGCTTCTTTTCCTTGCTAGAGGCCTTAAGAATTACCCATTTACAATTTACAGGAGTTTGAATATAGCTTTCTTCTACTCCCTTTGAAATACACTTTCACCCTATCCTGGGTGTTCTCTTGAGTGACATAATGCAGGTAGTCCTTAGCCCCAGAGTGCTTCAACTTAATTGCTTCTCACACTGTCCCAGCTGTCTCCAAGAGACTGTTCTACCCTCAGGACAACTCTGGGTGGGCAAGCCCCAGGCAAGTTCCCGGCTCAGTCTCTGAGACTTCCATAGATTGGTACTGACATATATGCACCCCACTATGCACACAGGGGCCACTCTGCTCCATCTGGAAGCAGGACCAGGGACCCACAATGGGAGTGCCAGCTGGCTTCACCCCACACTGGGGAGGTTGGGGGAAGGGATGGCTAGCAAGGGCACCAGGTGCTTCTATGGCTTTTGAAGCTGTGTTTTCTTGATTCAGTACTTGCCCTGTTAATGCAGCCCATTAACTACTTTGTGTAGTTTTGAAGGTTTCTATCTTTAAGATTCTTCTGTAGCCTTTGTCAGAGGAAGGTTGGAACAATGATGATCTTCATAGCTGGCCCCCAGCAATATGGAGTAGGTGAACAAAAGCAGGGATCAGCATCTGACCAGACACCCCCAAGTTTGGAGGACCAGGTCTTTATGTCCCATCATGGCACCAGCAAACTGTGCTAGAAGCCTGCGCTTTGGGACCCACTGCTGCCTGCCACATGGCTGGGTCAAAGAGGATGGTAGCTGCTGCAGAGAGAGTGGAACTCACTGGTCTTTATGGCAATTTACCAGCCTCTTCCTCCTGTTTCTTCCTGGATACTGCACAGTCTTCTGCTAGTCTCCCCTAGACTCTGGAATAGTCGATTCAGGCAGTTCCTGCCAGTTCAATAGTTATTTTGGTGGAAGGACTGATTCCTGATGCTTC
>PVKH010023974.1:0-13729 GCA_004027955.1 Chaetophractus vellerosus
GTGGCTTCTGCTTCCATTCACGGCCGGCTCTGCTTCAGTTCGCAGGTGGCTGGCTGCGCTCCATTCATGGGTGACCTGCCCTAACCATGGCAGCTTTTGCCCTGCCCCCGGTGGCTCTGACCCGCCCATGGAGGCTTGCCTTTCTCAAGGCGGTCTGCCCGCTAGGAGAGGTCCCCGGGAACTGAACCCGGGGCCTCCCATGTGGTATGCCGGCGCCCTATCCACTGGGCTATCCAGCCGGCCCGAACACCTAATATTTTCTAAGTACTGCACACTGCGTGAACAAACAGACCTTATGTTTACAGAATTTGCTGTCACTGCACATGATAGATGTTAAAAAAATAACAGAATTATATAATATTATCTTGTGATATAAGATTTATAGATGAATCCTGTAAAAGAAAATAATAGCAATACCTATTTACCTTAGTTTTCGAACTTAATCATAATGGATTGTGTATTGTTCCTATTCAGTGATATTTATTGTGAAATTTAAAAGTTGCTAGCATGTTTTAACAGTCAGTAAATAATGCTATTTTTTCCTAAGCTGTGCTTTCCTATTTAAATATTAATCAGAAATACACCAAAAAAAATTCTCCTGAAAATCTATATACATAAAATATATGATAGGGCAATTTATGGAAATCTTCTCCAGAGTTTGTTTGCATTTAATAATGACAATCACTGAAGTTTTTCTAATTTGAGTTATGGTAGACTTGATACCTTTAAGTAAGTTTACATGATTATTTTGATTTTCTTTTGTATGAATTTGGTCAGCCTGTGAGAAAATTAATGTTAATCAAAGAAACCCTTGAGAAAAGTTTTTAGCTTTAACATAAAGAGAATATCAAAGAAACTTTGCACTTCTACAAGAAGTAGCTCAAGTAATATTTTAAAAACTGTTATCAGGTTGTATTACTCCTTGCTTAAATCCATTGTGTTCTCATTGAAGTTGGAATAAAAATAACACTACTTTTGTGACTCTATCTCATTTGGCCTCTGTCCACTTCCCTGGCCCCACTTCTACCTCCCCTCCTACCTCGTTCCAAATGCTGTAGCCATTCTGTCAGACATTTATAGAACACCATCCTCATCCCCATCTCAAGAATTTGCAATTGTTTCCACTGCTTGGGGTATTGTTCCCTGATGTCTTTGAATAGCTAGCTCTTTCTCATCGTCAAACTACTTGTTTCTCAGAGAGGAAAATAAAGCAGTTTCCCAACTTACTCCGCTTGGTTCCCTTTTTGTTTTTATTTCTTCAAAACACTTAGCACTATCTCAAATAATTACTTGTTTCCCTATTTCTATTTTTCCTCACTAAAATACAAATCCCAGGAGGAGATTAAATTGACACTTCCATTCATTCCTGTTTCTCTGGTGCCTTTAACAGCCCTTGGCACATAGTAGACACTCATAGCCTTTGCTGACTCCTTGAACCCTACGGTAAATATCAACTCTTAGATGTACTGCTAACTAGACTTAACTGCCTATGGGAATTTGATGCTAAAAAGATTTCTTGAGTTTGAAAAAAGTAACATAATCAAATCCATCTGAATGTGGAATTAATTTCATATTTTTTAGTTGATATTTAAGGTATTTTAAAAATCTTGGTAGTCTAAGGTTGTATGATTGACACATTTCATCTGGATATGCATTAATTAAGATGTATTTACAGTCAACAAGTTGAACCATGAGGTATAGGAACTGGAGGCTTGGCTCCTGATGAAACTGCTCCTGCCCCTGCTTCAACATCACCTACCAGAGGAAATATTGCTGCTCACAGTGACAGGACACTTGAAGACTTAGTTTAATTCAAGGTTCTATCATTGCCCTTAGTTAAGTTGCGTCATCTCTCTGTGACTCAAGATTTGCATTACTAAAAGGAAATTACAATATGAGTACAATATATTGTTGAGTATCAAATGAAATAATCCTCATGGAAGTATCCAATGAAATTGCCTACTGCTATAAAATTTTAGGTTTTATGAAATCAATGTTATACATTCAGCATCCATTTTATTCCACCAATCTAGGTTCTGAGTTGTTTTCTTATTGATAGGTAAGATTTTTTAAAGGTAGAGGTGTCGAGATAGATTGTTTCCTAGTAGATATTCAAGTAGAAGAGAAATGCAGTTTCAAGGTAGAGGAAAAGATTCAAATATACGTAATTTATTTGCATTTGAGTGACAGAATCTCCTCTAAATATGATTTACAAGGGTAGATGGTTGTCATGGTTACTGTGGCGCTCTACCAGATTCCCTCGGCAGGGCCAGCACCCATCTCCATCTGCTAGAAATAGCTATCGGTGGCTGACATCTCCTAACAGACTCTCTTCACTGAGAACGGCCCAAGGTTATTCCCCTTGGAGCCAATGTCTGGCTATTGCAGGGATATAAAGGCTTGGTCTGCTTTGTCAATTTGGGACAATTCCAGAATTTCCCTTGGATTAACTGATGCCTTGGTTGCAACCAGATTGCGAGTTCCCGAGAGCTTCCTCTCCTCTGCAGTCCTGTCTTCTTGTCTCTCCCAAGAGCACCTCTGACAAATCTTTGACACAGAACTCACCATTTCAGAATCTGTTTCCAAGGAATACTTCTAAGACAGCTGTTTTTGTGAAGATTCCACCATTTGTAAAAATGGCTTTAAATTAGTTGCAAAGACACAATGCATTGTGTTATTTACAAAAGAAACACTGATAAAATGATACTCTACATACTTGTCACATAAAATTTTGGTACTGTTTCCTTTTTATAATGATTATATGTGAAGGCTGTGCATAATCTTTTCTGTTGGAGTGATACACCTCTTCATATGTCCCATATAACCATGATTGAAACTAAAAATTTGTGAGCTTTTATTTGATCTTTCTTGTTTTTCACTGTGAGACCGCTTGATCAACATGCTAAACCTAAAGATTTTATTTTTTTCTATTGAAAAATGGCAGGGATTGTAAATTTTTATAATTTCCTATCTGTTATTATGGTGTTTTTTTTTTAAATAAACATTTAAAATTTTGCAAAGGATATGGGATGATAAAGTCCCTGACACCAAAACAAAATTGTGGAGTAACCATGGTCAGAGCTATCTCCTGAAGTCACGTGGCACTTTTTATACTTGCAAATCAAACCATTATTGAAATTTTTGAAATTAAAAGAAAATCCATGGCTGTGGTTTAGGTCCTTCTTATACATTCTTATTGTACATGTGCTTTTCCCTTGAAAAACTCATTAAAAGTGAAAATAAATAATTTTATTTTGAATTTGTCTCTCAGTTTGATGTAGATCCACAAGGAAAAAGATTTTGTACTGTTGTTGTGTATTCAGTTTCCTATATTCTTCCAGAGCCTTAAACAGAGCTTGGTCTATAGCAAGTGTAAATAAATATTTGTTGGGTAAACAACATCAATGAATGAGTAAATAAAAATTAATTATAAAAAAATTGATTAAAAATTAATTATATATACAATTTTATAGGATTATATTTTATATATAGTTGAAACTTAATGGACAAAGTCATAGTGAGAATATTGGAGTTTCTCAGTGAATGGTAACTACTCTGATTTTTAAAAAAATACAGTCAAAGCTCCATATAAGAAAACATACAAGGAGTGGGTATAGCTTAGTGGTTTGAGTCCTCTTCCCATATACAAGATCCTGAGTTCAATCGCTGGGACTTAAAAAAACAAACAAACAAACAAACAAGCAAACAAGACCACTATATGACCATGGAAATATTATTTTAGAGAGTCCAGCTGTTTGTTGCTAATCTATATATTTTTGGTCTTTATTTTAATTATGCTTTGGTTTTACTGATGATATTACCAACTTGGTAGCATATGCATTCTAAGTAGCATATTCAGATAAACAGACACAACATATTTATATGGGTATCATCTATGAGAAGAAAAATATGTGAATGAATTATTTTTAAAGTATATCTGATTCTAATTATTACAAAAATCCATATCAGTAAGATTTTCCACCATTGTTCTAATACAGTAGAATACATTTGCATTTAGCAATTCATGCATGAACTGAAATCTTTTAGAATTATCAAGATCCATGATATCTTCAGGTAAATGCTAGACTCATCTATGTTAAAATTTTATTAGTGATTTGTTAGTATTCCTGAATTTATAACAGGATTTATATAATGGTTATATTTTTTAAAAGTTTGCCTTGTCAGAGTTTCCCTTAGATTTTTTCCCAAATATTATTTTGAATTTTAACTTTCTAATTTTATATTTTGTACATTTCATAATTTGAACATTCTTTATTCTTCATCAGACCATATTAATATTTTATAAATTCATTCTCCAAATATAAAGTAAGAAATATGAAATATTAACTCACTGGAAAAATTTAAGTGTCAATACTTCATAATGGAAGCCTAGTGTATTTTGCCAATATATTTCATGCTGAGATGGAAGGAAGGGAGGGAAGGTGGAAGGAAGGAAGGAAGGGAGGGAGGGAAGGAAAATTACCTGACACCTTAAAATGAAACACAATCAGGAAGCCTTGCAATAGAATGAATGGGCTATGTGGAAAAATCAAACATATCAGCCATGCCATTTGGGAATAACTGCCTGAGGTGTAAGCAGATATTTGGCGTGGCATTGATCTGGACAAAGGCCGCCGGCTGACAAAGATGCTAACGCCAGGGAGGCCCAGAAGAACCTGTCAGGTTCAGAACAACCAGAGAGCCACAAAGATGCGGCAAGGTTCAAGCTGGGAGAGCAGCATGTTCCTCACTGGGGCCTCACTGAGCACTAGGCTAGGCACTTACTATAATAAATGTTCTGTTTTGGAACAACTATATATTGCCAATGATTCTAGAAATATAATGGAGGTAACCAATATTCAGAAGAGAGTGGTTGACACAATGGGTCCTAAATAATTTTGCCCTGGATAATTCCTAGGTTAATGATTACATTCTGAGGTAGGATTCATCTCTGGTACTAAACCTTGCAGAAAGGTTTCTCCTAATCGAAGCAGAAGAGGTCATTTCATGAGTTCCTAATTAAAGACTTGATACCTAGAGAGAAGAAACAGATACTCAAGACATTATCGCCAAGCTCAAAAATAAAGCAGCTTACAAGAGTTCAATCTCCCAATGCTTTCTAACTCCAATCTATGATGGACTATAAGTGTCCTTGAATTTGGGATGAGTACTACCCTGGAGGTTTTCTAGGAGATGGCATGAGATTACAATAAAACTTAATCTCACTAAATTAAAGTGAGATTGAACCAAAATTTGAATATAACTTTTATATACATAATATTTACTTCAAACAGTATCTCATTTCTTGTAGTTTTTCATAGATCCTAATTAAATTGCTACCCATAGTAATATTTTAACAGTTAAATGTAACAATTCCTGAATGAATTTTTTCTTCAAAATTGTTCTATATCTGGACAAAATAATCTGACTCTATAGTCCAAGATCCAGTGAAAGGAGCAAAATAAGTTTGAAAGGGAGTGCTTAAATAATTCAACCATTTATCATTAGATGACAAATATCACACCTCATATGGAGTCAATAATTCAGACCCATCTCAGGAAATTGTGAAGACAAGTCTAAAGCACAGAGCTGCATGCTTACAAAATATGAAGCAGCTATACTGAAATATATAATGAGACTAGTATGTATATTGTAGCCTTCACTTTCCAAGCCATCTCTTCCTGCACTCTTCGATGATTGGACTAAAGTGGAGCCTCAAACTCAGAAAATAATAGAGCAGTGTAGGGTAGGGCAATTAGACTGTAAGTAGAACCACGTTCAGAATAGGAAGCAGATGCATCCTCTGAGAAAAACAAAAAGAATGTGAACTCTTGTCAGCAGCAAATTAATCAATCTCTTTCTTCTTACAGGGTTACATTAAAACTATATCCAAAGTAGTTTGCAAATACTAAATTTGAAGAGACTGCATGCAAGCTTAAAGGGAATACCTCTGGACAATCCTAAGAGAACTAGATTTTCCTTTGCTCTAAGGATATCAATGATATTGCAAATATTATGCTGCTGGGCTTTGGAGAAAAAGCCTCTGTTTTCTTGAGGACTGGTGCCAGTCAATAACCCAGTTGCTGTTGAACCTCACCAAAAGAATTCTTCCTTCCAGAGGTGCCAGAGGATGCTGGCATACAGAACACTTTGTATCTAGTTCTGAAGACACAAATACTGGTGATACCCTCTAAACTCAAATAGATGCTGCTTAGCTATTTGAATGCTCCCTCTATTGCTTTTAAATAAACAAATAATTTTTTCAATGTATCAGTTTAAAACCTTTTTATAAATCAAACAGTAAATTTTATATGGAGTTAACCATACCTATTATGTAGAGATCATCCAGTAAAAATCCTTTAAGAATAGTTCCTGTATTACTATTAAAGAGAACAGTTTTGCTCATCTTTTGTTTACTTCTTATATAAGTAGTCAAGTACTCTGTTTATCTGCTGCAGTCACAACCAACTAAAAACATTTGAGCCTCGACTTCTAAAAGCCTCTCTTTTGCAAAGCAGCTTTTCTCCTGAGCCCAGCAGAGCCCAGCCTGAGTATTACTGAGTAATTTACATGGACTAATATTTAAAAGGAGTAGAAAAGAGTTGACTGTGAGTACAATTTAGCTGAAGACGTTTTCATTTCAGAAAAAAAAAATATTTCTTTGGGTAAATGTATCTATGTTAAGAAGTGCTTTATCATAGTACTCAGCAATTTTGATTCCTCAAGGCCAAGTATTAATTATAAGAAGGAAAACAATACACTGCATTTTACCTAAGCAAAATACATTTCTTGCATGAGCAAAAATTTACTTTAACCTCCAGCACAGAATAACATATTTGGAATATCTACCTCAGGGTAAGCACTGCTTTGCACCTTACATTCTTTCTGCTTCTCTGCTGAACCCTCAACTCTAAAACTTATATTAAACTATATTGGAGGATATATAGAGAACTTCTGTAAAGACATTGCTTACAAAATGAGGATTTCATGTAATAGGACACCTGCTTAGAATATTATTGAGATTAGACAGAAAACCTGTGTTCCAGTCATGGATTCACCACTATACCTGGGATAGTTTGCAGAATTACCAGTTTTGATTTCTATATTAGTAAAAGCAAAACAAAGCAAAAACAAACAAGTGTACAGTGCCTCCTGCAAGCCTAAATCATTGATGCATATTAATTTTGCAGTATGATAATACAGTTGAAAATTCCAAAGTATAGATGAGGCAAAAATGCAATACAAGCATGAGTTGGTATTCTAATTTTATTTTTTCACCTATATTCCCTCTTTTTCTTCCTTTTGTGCTCATTTGTTAAATGTTAGCAGAAGTTCCTTTTGACTACCAGACTGTGGCTCCTTTACTCGTCTGGAAGAATACAGTTAAATTTAAAGGTGGCATTAGACTTCTGGAGCTCATCAGGGAAAAAAGGCAGAAGCTGCTCTGTAGAAAGTAATGTTCTCCCAAAGTGTCTTCTCTGTGCCACAGAAGGCTAATGTGGTTGTCTTACCCAGCACGAAGCATCAAGGAGGTCAGAGAGCAGGGGAGTCCTGAATAGAAATGAATCCAATCATTCCTACAGGGAGGATGCCAGAGATTTCTTTTTGTTTCTCAAAAACTGCTATTCATGGTAGGATATTAGAACAGAAAGCCTGACCAATTGTTAGGTGGAAAATGAATCTATGCTATGCAATGAATATTTACTTAATTGCATAACTTGAGAATGACAGCAAGTTTTCCTGAAAACACTTTTAGAAGAGTAAAATGATGCAGCCTTGTAAGGCCATGAAGGTAGCACAGCTCTATTTTGACTTCAAGAAAATAAAGCCCAACCTATTTGTTTTCTGCCAAATAGTGAAGGCTCATAAGTCGACACAATTATTCTGGACTTTAAAAATTTGTATCATTCCCCTTTCTACCAGTGGAATTCCTATCCTTTTCTAAAAAGTGCCCCACTGCAAGCTCAGCATGCCCCACTTTTGCCGGCAGAGTAGAATATTCTCGATAGATGCTACCTAGATCAGGTCAGCAACTCGGCATATTTCACAAGGTGATGGCTAATATATTGGACCAGGCACATAGCTAAATTCATTCTCTTCATCCACTGCTAATCTAACCCCTAGCAAATGATGTCAGTACCTACAATGGTCCAAGAAGATAGTAATGAAATACAAAGCCATCCAGTGGGGGAAATGGGCCTTTAAGCCAATAAGCATAATGTGAGATGCACACTATAATAGAGCATGCACCAAGCACCATGGAGGCACCGAGAAGGTAACATAATTCATATTGTAATGAGTGAGGCAGACACAAGGAGGAGCTGACCTAAGAATTCAATTTTTACGGATGATTAGGAATAAAACAGGTAAAATCTTAAAAGAGGAGGGCAAGGAGAGTCAGATTACTCTTCCCTCAAATGACTATGATCATACGTTGTTAACAGCTCTTTATAATCTCCTTGTTATTTCTGTCAGTTACAAATTCCTAAAACTAGCATAGAAGACCACCTATGATGTGATTTCAACCTAACTTTCAAGACTTCCAAATATTCTCTACAAAATATGACTAATCATTTTCTAGACCAAAAAAAAAAAAAACAACCACTCTCATTACATTTATTTTGCTCTTTAGTCTTTTTGCCCATGTAAAATAGTCTGTCAAGTATTTACACTTTAAAAATATAGTTCCAAATTATTGCTTCTTTAATTACCTATTGGAGAAGGTACACTTCACTCTTTGCTTCTATATTACTATAATTTTCCTTTATACTTAAAGGACATATCACACATCCCTTAGTTTTGTGAACACCTGTTTCCATAAAATTTCCCTCCACTAGGTTATGAGCACACAGTGGTGAAGAAACATGTCTCAATTGTATATTGTGTCACTTACAACCTAAATAAACCATGTCTTTAAAACATTAGTTTTTCAATAAATTGTTGACCAATATATAGCTTGATCAATAATATGTCCTAAAAAACAAAGTTCTGGTCATTTTGTTCTAGTAAAGAAAGTAATTCAATATTTCAACCCTAAACATCCATGATTTTATGTAATTCTTTAGGTATCTCATTGTTAAACTTTAGCCCTAAAATTCCATGGTTTTATAAAATTTTTAGTTATATCACTGTTAATCTACTACAGTATTATCCAGAAAACAAACTGCAAAAGCTAGACTCACTACAAAAGCTGAGGGTTTGCAAAGAATTTCAGTATAATTACCTCATGTAATTTTCATAACAAAATACATGTGCCAAGGTGGAAAATATTACTTATCAGTTCTAGAAAGGCAAAGTTCCATATTACTCAAGGTAAAATCTGCTTTCTCTTGAATGAGCTCCAAGCATTTGAAGCTGAATAGCAAAGAACAAAATATTCACTTAATTTATATTCCTCCAGGTATACTGAGGAATCGTTTCTTAGAGCTAAAGCAGAGAAAAACTAGGTTAAAAGTTTTGGATTAGGGAATGATATATATTTTAATCCTAGGCATTAATTTTTTAGACAACATTTAATCTATAAAATGTAGTGAAGAAGCATGCTTTTAAATTTCATTTTCCTTTTGGCCCCTTATGTTTATAAAATCCTGTCTTAAAACCTAAGAACTTCCTATAATACTAACGGGTGGGCATATTTCAGTTTTAGATTTCATAGTAGTATGAAAAGACCTCTCTTTGGTTTTGTTTGGTTTTGTTTTCCCCACAAGTTGATTCAATATCTAAGTGCCCACCACAGGCCAAGTAAAGGGTTTCACTTAAAATGCTATATACCTCAAAGACAATAAGGGAGTTAAAATTTCAAGTTAGAAATGTCACAATAGTCATATGTTTCCATTCATAAAGTATGTCTTGATCACACACAAGCTATCCTTTGTCATCTGGCTCTGCCCCATTTGAAATTATTCTCTGCTATTAATTAGAAGTGACTACAATTTGATTAATCTCAAACATGTGTCATATATAAACAATGTAGAGAACTGCACTCAATATTTTTCCACTTAGAGTACGGTTGGTGTTCATCAAAAGACGCCAAATATATATTTTTATAACAATCTGAAATCTAATCTTATCACAGTAACTTGGAATATTGTCAATATAACATGTTCCAGTTCATTTGAAGTGTTAAATTCACAGAAGCACCTAATTACATAAGGTTTTTTTGAACTGCAAATGTAAAATTTGAGTTTTTCTCTTCTGTTTTATTTCCAGCACGCATGTCTGTGATCTGTGTCTTCAACTTGAGAATTCACCTGGTCCTGTTCCCTGTTTTGTTTTTGATTTAATTCTTTTGACAAAAGCTTCCCAGGAGCTCCGAACTCACAGTAGACAAATACCCGATGACTTTGCTTAGAGAAGGGAAAGTTTCAAGTAACAAGGGGAAAATAACACTTTTGTTTAATTTAAATTATCATTGTTGTTATTATAGGATATGTACTAAAACACTCATTTTTCAAAGTGCTAATTAAATTTCTACAAATGCAATGTCTCCAAGCAGATTATAAAAGAAAACTTACATGATGAAATACTTGTGATTTAAGAAACTATGATTTCATTTAGGTTTTTCTGTTCAACTTTCTAACAGAGAAAAAAAAAGTGTTTTTTCTTTCTTAATACACAGTCTGCAATACTAAGTGAAATATAATCCTAATTAATTTTTCCTACAGCTGTTTATGAATCAATAGCTGCAACATCCCAAAGGAAACACACACACCAGTCCTCCAGGTTCTTAATGAATGCAAATAGACTGACCTTTTACTGACAACTATGAATATTGTTCCACAATTTTACCATTAAAATTGCTGCCATCAGCAATTCATACAGCAAACATGGAGACCACAATAGTTGTAAATAACTATTCATTATGGTAAGAAGGGAATGAATAAACTAAGCTTAAACTATACAACTTTTAAGCTCCAGCCTGATTTTTACATTTCAGTGTCTTAAATGTTATCCTACTCCACATTACTTTCTTCTCTATCTTAGAATATAATAATTCTAATAATTAAAATAATTCAGTCTTTTAGGTCATTTAATTCAGAGGTTAATTTTATTTATTTGTAAATAAAGTTAAAATATCTCAATCGATGGCACTGCGAAGATCTAAATATCCCATTGTAATTAATAGGAGACTGTCAGGAGACTTCCGCCAGAAATATCTGACATTAAAAAAAATGTGTAGAATATCCTATCGGTGTACTTATCTCAAGACACAATACTATTCATGTAATGAGCATGTGAATGAATTTGAAAGTTATGAAGAAAAGATAACACTGTAAGGATGATACATATGGGAACTTGAGAAGAGTTAGGTAGTAGTTAAATTGTATTGTCCGTTTTGACTGAAGAATCAGTTTGTTCCAGAGTACAATAAAATTACATGTACTTATGCTAAATCATATTTGGTTTCCTACAAAACTGCACTATTTACTTGAAGAGTTCTCATTAAGTAGAAGAAGTTAAACTCAAATTTTATAAGAAAGGTAGTTAAATATCTTAAACTTAATCCTACTGGTCTTATATCTACATACTGAAAACTCCCATTAGGTTTCCCTGGAGCCCAAGAATTTATCCAACCTATAGAACTCATTAAAAATAGAACACCTCAAATGCCAACAAGTCGCAAAATGGAGTCACAGGAAGCATTTTCCATATCCATAGAATTCCAAAAAGGGTTTTTTCCACTCTCTGTTTGCATTTACTTTTTTTTTTTTAAAGATTTATTTATTTTATTACATATGTCCCCACCCCCCGCTGCGGCGACACGCCGAGACTGGTCACCGCGCAGGCGTGGCTTTCCCCGCTTGTGGGCGGCTTCTGCTTCCATTCACGGCCGGCTCTCAGTTCGCGAGTGGCTGGCTGCACTCCATTCACGGGCGACCTGCCCTGCCCGTGGCGGCTTTTGCCCTGTCCGTGGCAGCTTTTTGCCCTGCCCACGGCGGCTCTGGCCCGCCCATGGCAGCTTGCCATTCTCAAGGCGGTCTGCGCACTAGGAGAGGTCCCCAGGAACCGAACCCGGGGCCTCCCATGTGGTATACCGGCGCCCTATCCACTGGGCTATCCAGCCAGCCCCTGCATTTAATTTTCATGCTTGATGATAAGGGACTAGAGTACATTACATGATTATTTGATATCCCAAATATGTCTTAGTGACATGAGTTTGTGTATAATATATTTATGGAGAGATATTAATTTACTTTGGTCATTAGCTGTATTGCTATTTTAGTACAAATTCTACTTTCTATACTTCCAAATACTAGAATTGTTTTAAATGCATTCGACAACTTGAAACAGTGAAGAAAGCATTTCAATGTATGTTATTTGACAATGTCATGCATAGATTGCATTTTTTAACTGAATTAAACAATCTCCACTTGATGACATGTCTATTCTCTCACACCTGTAATGCTTTTATGTTCAAAATGAATCCCTGCTACATCTCACTCAATATTGATCTTTAAGGCATTTCTCCCAATCCTTTTCCCAGTGTGGTCACTGAACAGTATCAGAGTTCAATAGGAAGATCAGCTGCTCATCCACTTTTTGCTAAAGCAATTTGTATTATGGATTTATTTTAGCAGTCTACAGTGGCAGTTGCTGTTTTTACTATTTAAATGCTTTGATTATCTGACCTTGCTTACTTTATCTTTCTAAGTGCTGTGCATGGGCTTTAAAATTGATCAATAGCAGAGGATTCCTCTACAGGATTATGTTGAAATCAATCTCAATTCAGATTTTTTTTGTATTTTATGTTTATTACTTGATCTGTCCTAATTATGTTCCTTGTTTTGATAAAATAAGTTTAAAACACATACTTGATTACACAGGTAAGTGTTTTCTATTTAAAGAGCCATTCACTTCTTATAAAATTAACCTATATCTTTATACATTATTTTATTCATTATCGTAATGTGAAGAAGGAAATAACTCACTTCTAGATATTGTACTCCAATACTTTTGCAATATTAAAAAAACAGATCTATTCCATTTAAGGAGGAATTGATAGTTATGTATTTGCAAGTAACTGAAAACGCTGAAACATATTAATGTGCCATATTAATTGTAACAACTGTTGGACTTCAATATGCACCTTCTCTCTCTCTCTCTTTTTACCTCTCTCTCTCTCTCTCTCTCTCTCTAGCTCTATGGAAGAAAAATCAAAGCAAATTCTCAAAGCTCTATTTTTTATATCTGTAGAAACTATATAGACCTGTTGAATATCAAAAGAAATTTAAGGGCCCGGCTAGATAGCTCAGTGGATAAAGAGCTCGCCGGTGTACCACATGGGAGGCCCCGGGTTCGGTTCCCGGGGACCTCTCTGAGCGGGCAGACGGCCTTGAGAAAGGCAAGCCGCCATGGGCGGGGGCAGAGCCGCCGTGGGCAAGGCAAAAAGCCACCACGGGCAGGGCGGAGCCCCCACAGGCATGGCAAAGTCACCCGTGAAAAGCGGAGCTGCCGCCTGCGAAAGCGGAAGCCGGCAGCCCGCAAAAAAACATGGAGAACTGCTGCCCGCAAAATATGGAGCGGAGCCGCCCGTGGGAACGGAATGGAGCCACCCTCGAACGGAAGGAGCCACTGCCGTGGAGGGCCGACTCGGCGCGTCGCCGCGGGGACTGGGGGAGACAAGAAGCAGACATAGAAAAACACAGAAGAATGGACACACAGCAAGAGCAAACAGAAAGGGGGGGGGGATATGTAATAAATAATAAATAAATCTTTAAAAAAAAAAAAA
>PVKH010023975.1:0-13734 GCA_004027955.1 Chaetophractus vellerosus
AATGGCAAGCCGCCATGGGCGGGCCGGAGCCGCCGTGGGCAGGGCAAGAAGCTGCCACGGACAGGGCAAGAGCCGCCATGGGCAGGGCAGGTCGCCCGCGGATGGAGCACAGCCAGCCACCCGCGAACTGAAGCAAGCACCGGCCGTGATCGGACGCAGAGACCGCCCACAAGCGGGGAAAGCCGCACCTGCGCAGTGACCACTCTCGGCGCGTCGCCGCAGCGGGGGGAAGGGGAGATATGTAACAAAATAAATAAATCTTTAAAAAATTTTTTTTTAAAAATACATTTTTAATGGAAAAAAAACCAGACTGTTCTCTCACTCATGTTCTTTCATGAGAATAGTTCATCTAAAACTATACATTAAGTGGTACTAATGGTCATTCCACTACTACTATGCCCAGACAGCCCCAAATGAAATACTGTTCCCAGATCTATGGTGATTATGGTAATAATTATCTTCCAGAACATGATGAATTGCTTTTAATTGTAAGCAAATTTTAGCTTTCTATTATTCTCCTTACACTGCATACTTCTCTTCCTCAGGGAAGTTCAGTCCCTGGCACTCTCCTCAAGTCTAACAAGAGGAACAATTCATGAAGAAACTTGACAGAAGGCCAAATGGTTGCAGGGTCCTTCTTCAGATGAAATTTACCATGCATTTTTTTCAGCTCTGTTTTTTTTTTTTTTTTATTTTAAGATGCTACATTTTAACTTTTATTTGTAAAAAATGATCTCCCCTCATTCAGGCCTTTTCTTATTTTAAAACATAGAAAAGTTTTAAAAACATAGAAATTGCAGTTTGAATTAATCTCCAGACTGCCAATTCATCTTTTGAAAATACCCTCTGTAATACTGGTGTGATAACAACCTAATATTAGACACACTGCCTTAAAATGAAACGTCTATAGGCTCAAGAGCAAAGTGAAAATCTGACAATTATCCATATCACTTGATCAATACATGCAATGAAAGCATCATTTAGGACAGAAAATCCCTTTGCAAAGCTTTATTTTTACCAGGTGAGACTTTCAGTCTAGTAATAGAGCAGAGTGGTTAAGAGTGTGGGCTTTCAGATTCCATGATGCTGCCTGAGGTCAAATGCTGACACTCACCAGGTAAATGACCTGTAGTCAATAACTTAATAACTTTGTTTTTCATCTATAAAATGACACCAACTATAGCCTCTCCCTCATAAAGTTGTTGTGAGGATTAATTTAGGCAGACATGTAGACTGCATAACCAAAAGCTTCACCAGAAAGCAAATTCTCAATATTCAACAGCTATCATTTTGATTATTATGTTTACATTTCTACCAACAATTTTCTGTGGAGTTTGGGAACAAGGAAAGGGGAGAAGGGCAGTCCTGATCATCTCCCCAGCCCTACTCTTCAGGGAGAGCAACCTTACTTAAATTTGTTTTCCAAAATGGAATTTGCTGCAGAAGAGCCCATATGAAAAGATTTCACTAGGGGAAAAGTTGGAAAACAATGATGGAATAATTACCAGAGTTATAGCTAACTTACTATTTTCCTCTATAAACAGTAACACTAAATTTTATGATCAAAAGCGAATTCACCAAACCAATTTTCATTCTCAACTAAATTCCAGTTAATATATTTTGTTTTCTATCTTTACTCTGAAATCTTATTAAACGTACAGGAAAAAAAGTCATGTTTACTCTGGGAATTAATTTCATTTGCACATTAAAGCATTCTTATAACAAAGCCTCAAACAGGGGTGCTCCCAAGAGCTCGAGAGACTTCTGGACACTACAGGTAAGGCACACAATCCCATGAAATCAGGGCCCATATGTGGGTCTTATCTTGGAATATATGGTAGCCTACTTCCCCAATGTAACAGTGTTAAACTCATTTATAATTTCTCTACACATGATTCTTCTACCCCTTTTCTTTCAACCTATAATTAGCACTAAACCCAATAAATATATATCTCAGAGACTTAAACCTTCAGTCTGTTCATATGCCAGTTGAGCTCTGAATCTCAACAGAGTTGCGGCCAACACCTACTCACCCAGGACAATAACAAGATGATGATGACTGACATCACAAAAAGTAAAGAGTATCTCCAACTGCAAGCAAAACAGTTCCTTCCATCTGCCCCATAAGATGCAAAGCCCCCTCTCAATCTGAAGCAAAGCGAGTAACACCATCCCCAAATCCTCAGGAATGAGGAATGAACAAACATAAGAGGCAAATGTAACCATAACCAAATTAGAATTATTATAATTGTAGTAATGGAAGAACTTGTACCATTGATATAAAGATAGTGGATACCAAAGGTTCTGTGGGAAGGGGGAGAAAAGAATAGGTAGAACATGGGGTATTTTTAGGGCACTGGAATTATTCTGCATGATTTTGCAATGATGGAAACAAACCATTATACATTTTTTCAAAACCTAAAAAATTGTACAGTGCAATGTGTAAATCATAAGGCAAATTATAACCATATATAGCAAAGTTTCAGTATTTGTTCATCATTGTAACAAATGTACCACACTAAGTTGTTATTAATACAGGAAAATTTGAGAGGGGGAAGGGGTGGAGTATATGAAATCCCCTATATTTTTATGTAATTTTTGCAATCTCAAACTTTAAAAATAAAGTTAAAAATACCCTTACATGGGCATATTTACTAATACAGGAAATTTTTAAAGGTTACTTTTAAATATTTAAAGGAATTCGCTTTAAAATTTGTCTCTTTAATTAAAATTTGTTTATTAGAATGTATATTTTAGTTCAACTAAATAGATCTTTTGGTCACAATATTCAACTTCCTTTGAAAGACTGATTTTTAAATACATTTTAAACAAATGTATTTTACTACTTGACTCTCAAATTTATCTCATATTTCTTCTTGCCACTGATTCTATACTTTCAGTTAATGATCTTTGTGCTAAGTGAGCAGGCCCGATGTACCCCTGAACTAATGCTTATGATATTCTCCCTCCAAATTTTTTTAATTTTTTTAATTTCTAAAGAAGCTTTACATACATGTTACAAAGAAAATATAAGGGATTCCCATATGTCCCAAAACCCACTCCTTTTCCCTGCTCCACTTTCCCACATCAACAACACCCCTCATTAGTGTGCCACATTTGTTACAATTGATGAACACATATTGAAACATTGCTACTAACTATGGATCACAGTTTACATTATAGTTTACACTCTGTCCCACACAATTTTGTAGGTAATGACAAAATATACAATGGCCCATATCCATCACTGCAATTTCATGCAGGACAACTCCAATGTCCCCAAAATGCCCCCATATTGCATCTATTCTTCCTCCATCCATCCTTCAGAACGTCTGGTGGCCACTGCCTTTATATGAATGATAAGAGTTCTTCCATTGCTAGAATAATAAAAAGTCTATAATAGAATAATAATGTATACTTTAGTCCATTGTCCATTCCCCAATCTTGAGGATTTTGGGATGGTGGTGCCCACTCTGCTTCTAATTGAGAGGGCTTAGATCCCATGGGCAGATGGATGGAATTATCTTGCTTGCAGTTGTAGACTTTTTCTCTATCACTGCATATACAACTAATTTCCTATTTTTTTTTAAGATCCATATCAAATATCATCCCCTTCCATGAAGAATTCCCTGACTTTTCCTCAATTGAAAGTAATCTCTTTCATCTTTGAGTTTCCACCTTGGTTGCTGAAAGCAAATATTACACCATCAGAAGACAAAATTTCTGAAAACAGAGATTGTGTTTAGTAAAATAATGCTTGACATATAGGTGGTCAGGAAATATTTTTGAATGAATGACTTCAGGCAAGTGATATAATCTCATTTGCCAAATGGGGATAATGATAACAACTACTGACTATAATTATAACAAGAGTTAAATAAGTCAGCAGACATTAAACACTCATTAACTGTTCAGAACTCTTATTACTATTATTAGCTTTCCCATGTGTGGATGTTCACCATTGGAACACAGTTCTTTTCAGAAAAAATTTCTGAATGCAGAATGGGAGACTATGCAAAAAACGAGGCAACTACAAACCAAACTTATGGGTTGATGAAACTCTACTATAATTCTACTTCATGATTTCTGAGAATATAATCTTGGATGTTTTCCTATCTTCACATTTACTGTGGATTTCAGATTAAGCCACCAACATATTTCCATAAATAGATAATAGACTTTTTAGGCACAGGCATTGTTTTTGTTTAAATGGAAAGTTGTAAGAATAATATAAAATGGAGTTTCACAAAGAGTTTATTGCATGTATATGTATATATTTATATATATTTATATATGTATCTATCTAATTTTGGTCATTTTTTATTTTAAATTTATATATTTTAAGTATATATTTTAGTTTGCTAAAATCTGCCAAAAGCAATATACCAGAAATGGGTTGGCTTTTTCAATGGGGGTTTATTAGCTTGCAAGTTTACAATCTTTGAGGCTGAGAAAAGTGTCCAAATCAAGGTATCATCAGGCAATGCTTTCTCTCCGAAGACTGGCTACAGGTGATCCTGGACTCTTCTATAACATGGGAATGTACATGGCAGGGTCTGCTGGTCTCTGCCTTCTCCTCCAGGCTCTATTGCATTCAGCTTCCGGCTGCTTAATCTGTGGTCTGTGGCTTTCTCTCTCAGCTTCTGTAGGTTCCTCCCTGAGCTCCTGTGTCTTTTCCCCCTGTTGCTCCATATTCATCCCATTTATAAAGGGCTCCATAAGAGGATTAAGACCTACCTTGGGCCAGGACTTACTGAAGTAATCTAATCAAAAGGCCCCACCTACAATAGGTTCATACCCACAGGAATGGATTAATTCTGTCGAAGGACATTATCTTCTCTGCATTCATAAAAGCCTCTAGCCACCACAGTATTTACTTTTCTAAAAAGCAGTTTTAGAAAAGTACACCATACAATCCATCCAAAGGGTACAATTAATGGCTCTCAGTATTTTCACAGAGTTGCACATTTGGACCATTTTCATTGCTACAAAAAGAAAACTCCAAATTCCTTATGTTCCTTATCACTGACACTTAGCATTGGTATGGTACCTTTATCTCAATTCATGAAAAAATGCTAAAATATTACTGTTAACTATAGTCCATAGTTTGCCTTAGATGTATTTTTCCATATACCACCCAATTAATAACACCTTATAATAGTGATATATACTTTTTCTCATTAATAGCAGAGCATTCTTATATTTATACTATTAACCACATTCATCATCCACAGCAGGGTTCACTGTTTTACAGACCTATGTTTCAACATCTAGCTTTCTTTTTCATGACATACATGATCCTAAATTTCCTTTTCAACCATAATCACATGCATAATTCAAAACTGTCAATTATACTCACAAAAATGTGCTACCATTACCTCTATCCATTTCCAAACATTTACAATTAACCTGATTAAAAGTTCTGTATAAATTAAGCACCAGCTCCCCATTCTTTATCTTCACTCTATCTCCTAGCAACCTATATTCTAAATTTTAACTACATGAGTTTACTCATTATAAATAGTTCATATTAGTGAGATCAAACAATGTTTGTCCTTTTGGGTCCAGCTTAGATCACTCAACATAACATCCTCAATGTTCATCTGTGTTTTTGCACGCATCAGGACTTCATTCCTTCTTACAGCTGAATAATATTCCATCCTATGTATAGGCCACATTTTGTTTATGCATTCATCAGTTGTTAGATACTTGGGTTGTTTCAATCTTTTGACAATGGTGAATAATGAAGACTATGAATATTGGTGAGCAAACATGTGTTCCCATCCCTGCTTTCATTTCTTCTGAGTATATACTTAGTAGTGGGATTGCTGGATCATATGACAATTCTATACTTAGCTTCTGAGGAAACATCAAACTGTCTTCCACAGCAACCATACTATTCTACATTCCCACCAGCAGTGTATAAATGTTATTTCTCCACATCCTCTCCAACACTGTGGCTTAGATTTTTTAAATAGTCATTCTAAAAGATGTGAAATGGTATCACAGTGGTTTTGCTTTGCATTTCCCTAATAGTCATTGAGTTGAGCATGTTTTCATGTGCTTTTTAGCCACTTGTGCTTCCTCTTTAGAAAATGTCTATTTAAGTCTTTTGTCCATGTTTTAATTTATTTGCCTTTTATTATTGAGTTGTAAAATTTCTTTATATTTTCATTACTAGATCTTTATCTGATATGTGGTTTCCAAATATTTTCTCCCATTGGGTAGGCTACTTTTTCACTTTTGTGACAAAGTCCTTTGAAACACAGAATTATTTAATTTTGAGGAGGTCCCATTTATCTGTTTTCAGTTTCATAGATTGTGTTTTGGGTTTGAAGCTTAAGAAATCACCATCTACCACCAGATCTTAAATATGTTCCCTACATTTTCTTCTAGGATTTTTTAGTCCTGGTTGTTATATTTAGGACTTTGTTCCATTTCTATTTCATTTTTGTATAAGGTATGAAATAGTCATCTTCTTTCTTTCTTTTGGATATGGATGGTCAGTTCTCCCAGCACCATTTGTTGAAGAGACTGTACTGTCCCAGTTGAGTGGTCTTGACAGCCTTGTGAAAAATCAATTGACCACAGATAGGGGTGTCTATTTCTGAACTGTCAACTTGATTCCATTGATCAATATATCTATGTGTAGGTTAGTACCATCCTGTTTTGACCACTATAGCTTTGCAATATGTTTTAAAGTCAGAAAGTGTGTTTTCTATCTTTGTTCTTTTTAATTTTTTTTTATTATTACTCAGGGCCCCATACCCATCCTAATAAATTTGATAATTGGCTTTTCCATTTCTGCAAAAAGGCTGTTGCGATTTTTACTGGGATTGTGTTGAATCTGTAAATCAGTTTGTGTAGAATTTTAAAGAGATTATTCTTCCAATCTATGAACATGGAATGTTCTTCCATTTATTTAAGTATTCCTTGAGTTCTTTTAGCAATGTTTTATAATTTTCTGTGTCCAAGTCCAAAGAGAATTTTTCCTTGATTTCCTCCTCAGATTGCTCATTACTAGTATAGAGAAGCACTACTAATCTTTGCATGTTATTTTATACTCCACCACTTTGCCAAACTTGTTCATTAGCTCTAGTAGATTTATTATAGTTATTGGGGATATTGTCATCTGCAAATAGTAAAAGTTTTAATTCTTCCTTTCCAATTTGGATGCTTTTTCTTTCTCTTTCTTACCTAAGTGCTTTAGCTAGAACTTATGGCACAATGTTGAGTAACAGTGGTGACAGTGGGCATCCTTGTCCTGTTCCAGATCTTAGAGGGAAAGCTTTCAGTATTTCATTATTGAGTATGATGTTAGCTGTGGGTTTTTCATAAATGACTTTTACCATGTTGAGGAAGTTTCCTTCTATTCCTATCTTTTGAAGTGGTTTTATCAAGAAAGGATGCTAGATTTTTCAAATTCCTTGTCTGCATATTGAGATGATCATGTGGTTTTTCCCCTTCGATTTGTTAATGTAATGTATTACATAAATTGATTTCCTTGAGTTGAACCACCCTTGCATACCTGGGAGAAAACCCAGTTGATCAAGGTACATAATTCTTTTAATGTGCAGTAGGATTAGATTTGCAAGTATTTTGTTAAGGATTTTGCATCTATAATCATTAGAGAAACTGGACTGTAATTTTCTTTTCTTATAGTATCTTTATCTGGCTTTGGTATAAGAGTGATGATGGATTCATAGATTGAGCTAGTGTTCCCACCTCTTAAATTTTTTGGAAGAGTTTGAGCAGGAGTTACTAATTCTTCTTAGAATGAATGGTAGAAGTCCCCTGTGAAGCCATCTAGTACTGGGCTTCTCTTTGTAGGGAGTTTTGCAATGACTGATTGTATCTTTTTAATTGTGATTGCTTTTTTGAAGTCTTCTATTTCTTCTAGAGTTGGTTAGTTTTTCATGTGTTTCTAAGAATTTGTCCATTTCATCTAAGTTATCTAATTTGTTTGCATACAGGTGTTCATAGTATCCTCTTAAGATACCTTTTATTCCTGTGGGGTAATTAGTAATGTCCCCCCTCTCATTCCTGATTTTTTAAATTTGCGTCTTCTCTCCTTTTTTTCTTTGTCAGTCTAGCTAAGAGTTTATGAATTTTATTGGTCTTCTCAAAGAACCATCTTTTGGTTTTGTTGATTATCTCTATTATTTCTGCTCTTATCTTTGTTTTTCTTTCTGTCTGTAGCTTTGGTATAATTTTTCTAGTTCCTCTAGGTTTGCAGTTAGGTCTTCAATTTTTCTATTTCTTCTTTTTTAATGTAAGCATTGAGGGCTATAGATTTCATTCTTTGTACTGACTTCACTTCGTCCCATAAGTACTGATATTTTCTGTGCTCATTTTCATACATCTCGAGTTATTAACTGATTTCTCTTAAAATTTCTTCTTTGGTCCAGTGATTATTTAAGAGTCTGTTGTTTAACCTCCACATATTTGAGAATTTTCCAGTTCTCCACTTGTTATTGATTTCCAGCGTCATTCCATTATGATCACAGAAAGTGCTTTGTATAATTTCAATCTTTGTAAATTTATTAAGACCTGTTTTGTGACCCGTTCATCCCTGGAGAATAATCCATGAGCAGTGGAGAAGAATGTATATTCTGTTGTTTTGAGGAGCAGTGTTCTGTGTATGTCTGTTAGGTCGAGTTTTTTATATTATTTAAGTTCTCTGTTTCCGTATTGATTCTCTGTCTACATTTTCTATATACTGATGGTCTCCAACAATAATTGCAGAGACATCTATTTCTCCCTTCAGTTTTGCCAGTGTGTTTGCATCATGTATTTTGAGGCAGCCTAGTTATGTGCATAAATATATATGATTGTTTTTATAAATATATTAATATATAATTTTTATTAATATATAATGTCATTCTTTGTGTCTTATAACAGTTTGCAGTTACAGTCTGTTTTGTCCAATATTAGTATAGCTACCACAGCTCTTTTCTGGTTACTGTTTTCATGAAATATCTCTTTCAAACCTGTTACTTTCAACATATTTGTGTCCTTGAATCTAAGGTGAGTCTCTTGTAGACAGCATATACATGAAACATATTTTTTATCCATTTTGTCAAGCTGTGTCTTTTGACTGGAGTGTTTAAGGAATTAACTTTCAATGTTATTACTGTAAAGGCATAACCATTTTATCCTTTGGCATTTATATGTCATATCTTATATTTGTCTTTTTACCATTTTCATTTCCCTTGCTGATAATCTTCATTTCTACACTCTCCTCCAAGCCTCCCTATCCTATCTTTTCCTTTCACCCTGCAGCAATCCCTTCAGTATTTCTTTTAATGCAGGTCTCTTGGTGACAAACTCTCTCCATTTCTGTTTGTGAATATTTTAAACTCATCATCGTTTTTGAAGTACAGTTTTGTCAGATAAAGAATTCTTGGCTGGTAGTTTTTCTATTTTAACACCTTAAATATATCATACCACTGCCGTCTAACTCCATGGTTTCTGATCAAAAATCAGCACTTAGTTTTATTGAGCATGCCTTGTATGTACTGAATCACTTTTCTCTTGCTTCATTCAGAATTCTCTTTGCCTTTGGCATTTGACATTCTGATTAGTATGCATCTTGGAATAGGTCTAGAAGAATTTATTCTGTTTGGAATATGTTGAACTTCTTGGACATGATATTTATGTCTTTCGTAAGAGTTGGGATATTTGGGGCCATTATTTACTCAATTATACTTTCTGCCCCTTTTCCCTTCTCTTCTCCTTCTGAGACACCAACAACATGTATGTTTGTACACATTGTGCTGTCAATCAATTCCCTGAGATTTTACTCAAGTTTTTCATTCCTTTTCTCTATATCTTCTTTTGTCTATAATACTTTGGGATGTCCTATCTTCTAAATTGCAGATTCTTTCTTCTGTCTGTTCAAAGCTGATGTTGTCTTCTTCTAGTGTATTTTTAAGCTCATCTATTGTGCCTTTCGTTTCATAAGTTGTTATTTTTTTGCATGCTTTCAAATTCTTATTTATGCTCACCCAGTGTCTTGTTAATATCTTTTATCTCTTTATCCATATTTTCCTTAATCTCCTTGAATTGATTTAGGAGATTTGTTGGAACATCTAAAATTAGTTGTTCCAAATTCTGCGTATCCTTTGACTTTTTAATTTGCTCCTTTGACTTGGCCATATCTTCCTGTTTCTTGGTAAGGCTTGTAAGTTTTTACTGATGTCTAGGCATGTGACTATCTTGATGAGTTTACTCTGATGACCAGTTTCTCTCCCTTGCCTAAGGTTTTATTATCGATTGCATATTTGTTAAGGCTCTTCTTTGACACTTGGTTCAACTTATTCTACATCTTTAGAATTGCCTGTGTTTAAATGATCAAAACAGGGCCAGGGACCCACAAAAAGGTACAGATCTATTCCAAAGGGTCAGCAAAGTCACCAACAAAATTTTTTTATGGCTCCCTGAAGCTGTGCTTTCTTGGCCTCCCTAGCAGATGGTGCTCTTCTGCAAGCCATTCCCCATTGCCCTAAGGAGGGACTGTGTTTTATCAACCTCCACTTGGCATTGTTGAAACAAGGGCCTGGGATTCCCATTCCAAGCAAGCTAGACCCATGTTTCAGAGCCAACACTCAGTAGTCCAAACTCGCCGATCAGAAGCCACCCTCAGCACTTGACCATGCCCCCCCTCCCCATTCCTGGGGAAGAAGGCGTTCACTCCCCTCTCCATCTGCAGTCCCCAGCCACGTACCATACCCCACGCAAGCCTGAGGGTGGGGGTTGGGCGCCAGCCACTGCCATGGAGAGATTCACTCAGTTTTTTTTTTTCCTGCCATGTCTTACTCTTTCCTAGATGCTGCACAATGCCCTCCTGGCATTCTGGAGCCCTGGAATCACTATTTCAGACAGTTTCTGCCATTCACTAGATGTGTTTGTAGGAGGAATGTGTCCTGCAGGTCTCTACTCTGCCATCCTTCCCCAGAAGTTCCCTATACTTAACCTTCCTCATCAGACTTGATGATATTACTTCTCTTACTAACTCTCCCCCACTTTATTTTTATCTTGCTTTGTTCCATTGTTGAAAGCTATCTACCTCTCAATATAGCGAGGCATTTTCTAACATCAAAGGGACTTTTTTTGATAGCACAGAATCTCTCTGAGGCTTTCCATAGGTAGAAATTAAGTTGGACACCAATTTCTAAACTACAAGACTTAAAGATGCTTGGTAACTGAATTAAATCTGTTCTAGCAAATAAAAGGTCTGTAGATGAAAGTGATAATATTATTCATGACATTCTAGACTACTCTTTTATATGAAAGGGAAAAACATGAAAATGGGAGATGAGGAGGAGGAAACAGAAGGTGTTAAAATGTAAAGAGGAGAAGAAGGATGTTTTAATTTCGCTGTCCCATTAATTCTCTCTCTCTAATGACTCCTCTCCCTAACCCCTAGCTTCTGGAAGACAGTTGTCTCTGTGGTAGTACACTCTGCATATGTAATGGCACTTGCTGATACACAGAATTATACTGTACCTATATTGAATGTAGCTGTTTATAACTTCTTTCTCACCAGGCAATAGTCAATGATTTTTGTTTGGGGTGGATATCTTCTACAGTTGATGTACAGATGGAAAGACCAACTAACTGGCACAATAATAATGGTCCTCCACAGCAGGTTCTGGGCTGGAACCACCACCACTGGGAGAAGATGTGGTAGTATTTAAGCTACTGCATTAAGATTGCTAGCATCTAACTTCAATAGATCCAAAATAGCCAGTCCCTTACCTCTAAGAAATATGTTTTAGCTTGTTCTTTCCAGTGAAAGAAGTCTACACATTTTACTTCTTCCCTACAGTCAAAATTTGCTTGGATATCTAAAGAGCTACTTAAATGAAAGGATAGGCAAATAACTTGGTAAAACCTGAGGTGACTACAAAAACCTTGCCTTGCTGCCTTTGTATGAGTACCCAGAGCACATTATGCTTAAAGATTAAAATTTTCCAAATGTACTGATTCTTACTTTGTGGATCAATCTATGCTTTGAAACTAACACCGGTTATAATCTCTAAATTCTATTTAATATACTACTGTCTTCATTATTTTGATGATGTTTCCTAAAATAATACCTACATTTATATGCACACATATTTTAATTATAAATGTAAAAGTTTTTTTTTGGCTCTTCGGGGAAAAACACTGAATACGATACAAGGTATTTAAATTGAATTTTCATATGTTTCAATATCATTGGCTTAGACGTATCATTTCTATTTCAAAATAAAAATGTATGCTTCAGTCAAAAGACATAACATCTACAGAGAGCTAATAGTACAATTGCTGTCAGATGGGGTGGATGATACATTCAAGTTCAAGAAGAAGCAGACTCTAAGTTTTGATGGAGCTATCCATTACAAGCCTTCAGCTGCATTAAAGTCTATTTTATGACCCCCAATTTCTGAAGCAGTGTTGAGATTCAGTGACTTTTCCTATTCACAGGAATAGGGAAAGGCACTGGGCTTCCTGAATCTTTATTACTATATCTGGTCTAATTCAAAGAAACTTTGAATAAATGAAATTAAAATTTATAATTGCAGTATATGCTTTAACATTACTTTGTGATTTTAAGCAATACAATGTATTTTAAAGGTTCCATTTCTATCATTCCTCCAATTCTATCATTAATTACATGAACACTGTGTTTTCACTATGAGCCTTGCTATATAATAGTGTTCTACAGATAAGGGTTCAGTATACAGCCAGATCTATTATAAACTTATTGACATATTGTAGATCTCTCCATAATTAACTCAGTACACAGTCCTATGGCATTAGTGCTTGTAGTGAGGTTACAATGAATCACATTTACTTTTAAAATCACAAGAATAGGAAAATACACTGCTAGTATTTCCAGACATTCGAAAATGACCAATATATCCTTGACAAGGATGGAAGAATATGAATCCTATAAATTTGATAGTGTGATTAGAAGTCTGCAAAATTCAGGGCAAAATTGCTGCCTTGACTAAATTACCATTCCCAAAACTACCCCAGTGGCTACTGTAAGGTAATGCAAATGTGGTGATACTTTCTAGCATCTGTCAACAAATATATTTACATATAAATATGTTATGTATTTCAACAAAAAATATATATTTACTTAAGATAGATGACAATTTCAGGTGCTGTTTTGTATTTATTTTATTTTTTCTGATATTAACTATGAATGAAAATAATCATTTTCAATAATTTCTTTAGTTTAAAATAAATGGCTAAAAAACACTTATTGCTCTCATTAATACTTTCCCTTCAATATAACAGCCATGAAATGTTTTATTATTATTGTACTTGTGATACACAAAATTAAGTCAGTATGGGAGCCAACATGTAAGTGAAAAAGTGAAATACTCATGTCTTTTTATGTTAAACGTTTAAAATTTAAGACTCTATTTTTTGCTATTAATAATGGTATAATATACATCAGAGAAGTTATAAAATAGTCAGAAACAAATCCAAAAAACAATCACTTCATTCAGAATGCTGTCATTCTAATAAAAAAACATTAGGGCCCGGCTAGATAGCTCAGTGGATAAAGAGCTCGCTGGGAAACCACATGGGAGGCCCTGGGTTCGGTTCCCGGGGACCTCTCCTAGCGGGCAGACCGCCTTGAGAATGGCAAGCCGCCATGGGCGGGCCGGAGCCGCCATGGGCAGGGCAAAAAGCTGCCACGGACAGGGCAAAAGCCGCCACGGGCAGGGCAGG
>PVKH010023976.1:0-13731 GCA_004027955.1 Chaetophractus vellerosus
CAGAAACAGATACATCAGGAGCAGAACATTTCTGGCAAAAATCAGGCAAAATTACAGAAACAAATATTAAACAACCAGTTTATTGAAAGAATGAAGATAATAAACAATGGGAAAAGGAAGAAGTTAGGATAGGGGGTCACAGTTTTGCTCTTATCATTACAGATAAAGGAGACCAGCTTTGGGTCCCATCCAGATGTCTGAAACCTAGACATGAACAACAAGAGAAGTCAAAATGATAAGAAGCGGCATTCGGCCAAGTCACTCCAGCAGTCTTCTACTCCCACCTGTGGTCAGCTGAAGAAGCTGACACAAAAAGCAGAAAAGGTGATAACTTCTAAAAGGCAAAATGTCACTCTAACACAGTTATTCCTTACTATGTTTACCTTGACCACCACAGCAGTAAGTAGTGCACCTTCACATAATTATACATATTTGGCTTATATTACTAATCCCCCTTTTTGGAATTATTGATCTGGGGTATGAATCCTATCCTGTTTATATTAGTCAATCTTTTCATTTTCCAGAGCCCATTGATTCTCACCTTCCTCTATAACCTGAGGAGGAAGGGAAACTTATAGAAAATTTAACTTTACCTTTCATAGACCACCCTCTTTGTATAGGACATGATCCTATATGAATGCAGCCTCAGAATTGCAGTGTGATTTTAACAGAGAGAAATCAAACTTGAATTTATATTCTCATTTTCCCTTCTTCACCATATAAATCAGAAGATATGATTAATTTTACATGTCCTTTACAAAACAGACTACAAAATGACAAACGACATGGTGGTCATTGTTTTAAGAGGTTGTGTTGTTTAATGATTCCTATGGATTTGCAAAGGATTGGGCCTTTATAGGAATGATGAAACCTGTTAAAAATACAACCATATCTTGATTCATTAAAATTCAACCATAACCACTAATGACAGTAACCTTTATTTCTGGAATTTTGGTAATATGGCATCTACTAACAGCTCAATAAATTGGATAAATCAAGGAAGATTTATCCCACAATCATGGGACACTAAACAAAACTCAAAATTTTTTGTGGAAATTATTTTTTTGGGAACTGGCCCAATATTCATATGGCAAGGCAATAAAACTAATGTTACCAGTTTAAAAAGAAAATCAACTCAATTCCTTACAGTATGTGGAGGAGATCCTATAGATTTTATCATTGGAAAAGTAACTTTTTGTGTAAGGAATGATAGCTGCTCCAATTGCTCTTTATTTACATGTCTTAAGAATTCATATTTGCAGGAAAATCAAACTCTTTCCTAGAAGGAAGAAGAAAAGGACTATGACTTCCAGTCCATATGACCAGACATTGCCAGCAGGCTCCAGTATCCGAGTTGCTGTGGTGCTTCCTCAACCATTATTTGAAAAGAACTAAAAGACTGATTGGACTTTTGATAGCAGGAATTTTAGGACTAATTGTCATTATTACTACTACTGCTGTTGCTGGAACAGCTCTACATCAGGGGGTACAGACACAATAATAAGTTAAAGACTGGCATAAAAATGCAAGTGCAATATGGCACAGCCAATCTCACATTGATACGGAGCTGAACAATGATCTTGAAATGGCTATTTTACATTTGGGTAATCAAATCTATTATTTAAACTTGTTAAGAGCTCTTAAATGTGATTGGAATTAAAGTTCTTTTTGTATTACTTCTTTGCCTTATAATAATAGTGAGCATGATTGGGAAAAAGATTTTAAAAATTTGATTGGATATAAGCATAATATTTCTTTATAAATTTTAGAACTGCAGAAGAAAGCATTAAGTATATGTCAAAATGAATTGAAAGAAGCCCCTGGTGCTGAGTTTTGGAATGAATTGTCTGAAAATTTAAATACTGTCAATCTGTTTCACTGGTGGAATAAAAAAACAGTCCAAATATCATTTTGGATTGGTTAGGAATAATTGTTTTGTGTGTTTTATTGATTTGTATTTCTAAAAGCATCATTACAAATTACATTCATAGACAAAATGAAAAATTACATAAAGTTAGTGCATTTATGTTGTGGAACTTAGCTTTGAAGAATTAGTTAAAATTTATGTATTTACTCCTTCTACTTAACCACATTTTAACCATTATATAATCATTTAATTATGGAACATCAAGAATGTCACTTTTGTGTCATGTTTGGTTTAATTCCTTTCCTTGCAGAGGCCGAAAGCATGACTGGTGGCCAATGATGGGTAAGATTCTCAGAGGAGGACAACCTAAGACAGGCACAGTCATGAGAGCCTATGGAAAAAGACAAGTGTGTCAGGAGGTCACCTTGTATCACCTTATATAGTGGTTCTTATGATCTTCACTTTAATCTATAATTAATAAAAAAGGGGGAAATAAAGGAGTTCCCACATAGTCTTTGGCCTGAAAGAAAAACATGTCTCCTTGATATGCTTGAGTCAGGCACCACCAGTCTTGGGATGCTGAGATAATTTTTGGTATGTGCTTGGTGGAGAAGCATCCTGTGCTTCAAGGAGTGTATCTGGTATATAGCTGTGTATGATAACAGCTAAACAGATCTGTTTTATGGAGGAATGTGAAGAGAACTGAGCCATTAAATAGGGTCAGATTTGCTGACCCTATTAAAGTGTAATTAGTCACTAGCTACTCCCTTTGCACTTGTGCACATGTATTTTCTTTGTTCTAGAGCTCAATAAAAGCCAGGGTGTTTTTGGCAGGGGCATTCTTCTCTTTGGGTGGAGGGGCCCTGATCCCAGCTAATAATTTTCTAATTATTTTCATCTGTGGAACTGTTTTCACAGACCCAGTTTCTGAATATAAACAGGTCTGTCATTTTCCTTTATTGTAGCATCTTTGGCTTTGGTTTTAGGGTAATGTTGGCATCATACAATGAATTAGGCAATGTTCCTTCTACTGCTATTTTTTGTAAGAGCTTAAGTATGATTGGTGTTAGCTCTTTCTGGAATGTTTGGTAGAATTCTCTGGTGAAGCCATCACCTGGTCATAGGCTCTTCTTAGTTGGGAGGTTTCTGAGGATGGAGTCTATCTCTTTACTTGTAATTGGGTTGTTGAGTTCATTAAATTCTTTTGTCAATGTAGGCTGCATGTGAGTTTCTAGGAATATATCCATTTCCTCTAAATTATCGTTCTTGTTGGCACATACTTTTTCAATGTATCCACTCATGATATTCGTTATTTCTGTGGGGTCATTGGTGATATTGACTTTCTCATTTCTTATTTTGTGCATTTGCACCTCTACTTTCTTTTTCTTTGTTAGTCTGTTTAAGGGTTTGTCAATTTTATTGACCTTCTCAAAGAACCAGCTTTTGGTTTGTATAGTTTTTCCAGTGCTTTCTTATTTTCTATTTCATTTAGTTCTGCTCTAATCTTTGTTATTTCTTTCTTTCTACTTCCTTTGGGGTTAGTTTGTTGTTTTTCCAATCCCTCCAGGTGTGCAGTTAAGTCTTCAATTTTAGCTCTTTCTTCTTCTTTAATATATGAATTTATGGCTATGAATTTCCCTCTCAGTACAGTGTTGGCTGCATCCCATAGGTATTGCTATGATGTGTTATCATTTTCATTAGTTTCAAGGTAGTTACTGATTTCCTTTGAGATTTCCTCCTTGACCCACTGCTTGTCTAAGAGTGTGTTGTTTAACTTCCATATCTTTGTGCCTAATCTGGTTGTCTGGCCCTTAGTGATTTCCAGTTTCATTACATTGTGGTCAGAGAAATTACTTTGCATAATCTCAATCTTTCTGAATTCATTGAGAGTTGTTCTGTGACCTACCATGTGGTTTAACTTGGAGTACGATCTATGTGTGCTCAAGAAGAATGTATATCCTGCTGTATTTGGGTGTAGCATTCCATATATATCTATTAAGTTCAGATCCTCTAATGTATTATTCAGAGTCTTTGTTTCTTTATTGATTCTCTGTTGAGATTCTGTCTAATGGTGATAATGGTGAATTAAAGTCCCCCACTATAATTATAGAGACATTTATGTCTCCACTTAGTCTTTCAAGTTTCTCCCTCATGTATTTTGAGGTACCCTGGTTAGGTGCATACATGTTTATGATTGTTCTTTCTTCTTGAAAGTTTACTCTTCCTACTAATATGTAGTGTCCATCTTTGTCATTTACAATAGTTTGCATTTAAAGTCTATTTTATCTGATATTAGTATAGCTACTCCCACACTTTATCAGATGTTGTTTGCTTGAAAAATTGTTTTCCAGCCATTTGCTTTCAGCCTCCTTGAATCCCTGGCTCTAAGGTGGGTTTCTCATAGACAGCATGTAGATAGGTCATATTTCCTTTTCCATTTTGCCCATCTGTGTCTCTTGACTGGTGAGTTTAATCCATTAACATTCAGTGTTATTACTCTCAAGGAATTTCTTACATCAGCCATATTTTCTTTGGGTTTATGTATGCCATATGTTGTTGTTTTGTTTTTGTTGTTGTTGCATATTCCCCCATTTCTGCTTGCTCTTGCTGTGTTCATTTCTCTGTGTTCTTCTGTGTCTGCTCTGTCTACCCCCATTGTGGTGACACGCTGAGCCGGGTCACCACACAGGTGGCTCTGCTCCATTTGTGGGTGGGTCTGCTTCCGTTCACAGGTGGCTCTGCTTCCATTCATGGGTGGATCTGCTCTGTTCGCAGGTGGCTTGCCCTGCCCATGGTGGCTTTGCCCTGCCCATGGTCGCTTTTTTTTGCCCTGCACATGGTGGCTCTGCCCCACCCATGGCAGATTGCCCTTCTCAAAGCGATCTGCCCACTTTGGAGAGGTCCCCAGGAACTGAATCTGTGGCCTCCCATGTTGTGAACCGGCACCCTATCCACTGGGCTACAGCCAGCCCCCCCATATGTTGTTTTTATTTCTCTTTTTGTCTTTTTATTTGTTCTTACACTCTCTTCCAACTCTCCCTCTCCTTTTTTTCCCTTTCAACCTGTAGGACTTCCTTTATTATTTCTTGAAGGGCAGGTTTCTTATTGGCATAGTCTCTTAATTTCTGTTTATCTGTTAATGTTCTGAACTAGCCATCATTTTTGAATGCCACCTTTGCTGGATAGAGAATTCATGGCTGAAAGTTTTTTTCTTTGAGTTCCTTGACTATGTCATACCACTGTCTTCTTGCCTCCATGTTTTAAGATGAGAAATCAACGCTTAATCTTATTGAGCTTTGCTTGTATATGATGGTTCTCTTTTTCCTCCCTGCCTTGAGAATTTTCTCTTTGTCTTGAGCATCAGACATTTTGACAAGTGTATATCTTGGAGTAGGCCTGTTAGGATTTATACTCTTTGGGGTGCACTGTATTTCCTGGTCATGTATGTATATCTCCCTCAATAGTGTTGGGATGTTTTCAGCCAATATTTGCTTCAACATTCCCTCTGTTCCCTTTTTCCTTCACTTCTCCCTCTGGGCAGCCTATAATGCATATGTTTTTGCTTTTTGTTATGTTGTTTAAATACCTATGTGCCTGCTGGACTTTTTCTACCTTTTTATCTATCTGTTCTACTCTCTGTTTAATTTCAGATGTACTGTCTTCCACATCACTAATTCTTTCTTCTGCCTGTTCAAATTTGCTGTTCTGTGATTCCAGTGTCTTTTTGATTTCTTGGATTGTGCCTTTCATCACCATCATATCTATTATCTTTTATACATGTTTAAAATTTCCTCATTAAGTTCTCCCAGTGTCTTCCTAATATCCTCAATCTCTTCCTTCACTTCATTAAGTTGGCCCATGATATTTCTTTGAACAGCTTTGATTGGCTGTTCGATTTTCTACATTTCTTCCTGGTTTTTAGTTTGTTCATCAGACTGACCCATGTCTTCCTGTTTCTTAGTATGGTTTGTAATTTTTTGCTGCCCTCTGGTCATCATTTATCTGATGGGTTTATTCAGTTGATTAGCTTCTCCCACTGCTCTTGAGTTTTGTTTAGCTGCTGGTTTTGTGTGTGTGTTAAGTTTTCTCTTTGACACTTTGTTTTTCTTGTTCTATTTGCTTGTTTTCTATGTTCTGGTTTTATCTTCAGCAATCTATTTCCCTGTCCATCTCCCTCCAGATTGATGTCACAAATGCCACTGATCCGTGAGCTCCCAGTACAGTTCACTTGGGCTGGGTATTGTCCCCAATCTTCTGTCTTTTGTAAGAGAGATTGTGTGTGTCCACTTAAACTAATGCCATCTTGCCCCTGACCTTTCTACTGAAGTCTTGAAGCCCTCAAAGTCATGCATGAGGGTTAGAATCAATTTCTTCCAAGCTCCTGTTAATACCTATATTTTTACCTCCTTCCATGAACCACTAATTTTCTTAATTAAATCTAAAATGGTGAATCATTCCCAGAAGGTTTTCAACTTACTTTTGCCTAGGTCCGTCCGAGTAATCACTATCTATGGCTGCTATAACCTTATGAAATGCATTTCTTAATAAGACTTGAAAGTCAAAATTACTGCTTAACCCATGGGTCTCAGAAGTAATGTGTTAGCATGCAAACAACTATATTACTCTTAATATACAACTTCATCAGAGATCTTGAGTGATGATGATCATTGTCAATGAGCAATAATACTGTATAGAGGAAACCTGGAAATGGACCTTCCTCATTCAACCTCCATTTATTAGTACCCTTTTTTCTGAAGTGTCAGAAGAAGAGGGCACTTGCCTAGACCTTGAATGTCTGCCCTATAAGCCTATAACACTGCTTGGAGTGTGAGTGAGAGGAAAACACACTCCAGCCAATGAACACATTGTTTGCTCAGGAATTGGTAGAGATTATGCATATTAGCAAGGACCCTGTTAGCAAGGGCCCTGTTAGCAAGCCTGGGACATTATTGTCTACATAGAAACATGCTCTATTGTCCAGTTTCTGTCTCTGATTAGTGAGGTCCCTGGACTTGACTATCCAGAGCAGGGAATCCAAGCTAGGGGTTTTACTTGGCCTAGGTATAAATATTAGCAGGGAACACTTACAGAGGACCTACTGTATGTCCACCTCCATCTAGACACTTTACAGTATTCTGTCATTTAATCTTCATGACAAAACTATGAATTTGAAAATACCATTATTACCATTTTATCAAAGATGGTGTAAACTAAATCTTCCTACAGTCATACATTCAGTTCTTGGGAGGGAAAAATGCAATCCACACCTAGGACCCCAGATATCATGATCTTCCCTAGCCAACCCAGAGACAGAGGAAAAGATAGCTTTTGGCAATGTCAAAGCAATATTGGGCATAGGGTCAGGTGATGCACTTGGGGCAGGAAAGGATGGTTTCAAGTGATTCAGTTCCCCTTAGCCCTAGTGAGGTCTAGCTGACTTCCCCCATAGACCCTGGGCCTACCCAGGGAACTGGTAATGAGAGTTCTGCAAGACCAGGGCTGCCTAGAAGCAAAGGGCCACAACACCCTACCTGCCTGATCATCCCTGACCATCTTACTCTTGCCACTTCCATGAATATGGAGGTTATTTCTTCCATTCAATTGAATATGTATGTATTCCTCAATGATAATATACTTTTATAATTTCTTTAGCTTTCTTTGACTAGATTGGGGTATTTCTTTTTATAAGCTTCTGTTTAACTCTCAAAATTGCATGTGAGAATCATACTTTTTGTCAAGTTCCATTAAAAACAACAAAAAGTAATGTCTCTGGGCTGCAGCATATGGGTTGCTTTGGGACACTTTTGGAAGAATAACAGAAATGTAGGACAGAATCACTTTTCTTTAAATGAATCTACATAACTTACCTAACTAGAGAAGAAAATCACGTTAAAGTTATATAGATGCATGTTGGTTTACATCCAAATTAATCAGGGGGTGTATTTTTGGATTATATGACTGATGAGGTTATGGACTGTATAGAAAGATAGAAAACTACCAAAGCCCTAAGTTCCCGAGTGTGGTAACTGTACTATCAGTAAAAATGTCAATACATTAGATTTAGCATATATTTGGGTGGTGGAGGAACAGACTATCTTAATTTGGTAAGTTAATTATTAAGCTCAAAGTAATTATTTAACCTTAACTGCAGAGAAGGTCAGGTTATTGTACATATGGAATTTCTCTGGGTTTATATTCCATAAGTAGTGGTCAAAGGGATACTTGTTTCATCTTATCACAGGGTTTTATTTTTGTGAAATTAATTAGAGGGGCAGAAAGGCAAAAAGAAATACATGAACAAACTGATAAATGCACACTGAGAAATTAGATGATTGGTCTGAAGGAACAGCAGAGTCATAATTAAGAAAATGGGGAAGAGAAAGAGAAGGATAACTTAGGGTAAAATTCAGAGAAGGGATGTATGAGGTATTGTCATTAATATGAGAATGTAGGAAAATGAGTGTGGGTTAAGAATGAGTGTGTGTAGAGATTAGAGTAGGAATAGTGCTCAATGTAGAGATAACATCAATGTTCCTTTGTATTTGTGTGGTTTTGAAAGGGTGTATCAAAGATTAATCTCTGGATTTTGGGGGAATTACTAGCTACTATTAGAGACTTGAGGAAGATTGTTGGTTATTTGTGGTGTGAAAATTAATTGCTTCAGTTTGAGATATATTTCAGTTTAAAGGTTTGAAACATACAGAAGCAGAGATAAAAGTTTAGAAAAAGAATCCAGAAAGTAGTTTTGAACACAGCACAGAAAGAGGTCTGGCAAAAATGGAAGCAATTAAAGAAATGCATGATATTTCCAAGACAGTATATAGTATTTAGTTTTGAGATTCTTCAAAAGTATTACATTAGAATTTCTTGATGAGGACATTGGAAATGATTGACTAAAATAGTTTGAAAACAGTCAATGGCCTCAGATATTTTTTAAAAATCCTTAGAGAAACAACGTTCCTTCAAAGAAGTCATGGTCCAATTCTAATTTCATTCAAAGTAATAGGCTTATTGGATTTAATTTTGAGGAGACCACTGGTAATCTTAATGGTATTTATTTATGGTGAAATCATAAGTTATATTAGAAATTCACAGACTGAGAAAATGGTAGCTAGATGTAGATGGCTCTATAAGTTTGTAAAGAGGGTAAAAATGGAGCAGGAGTTGGGAGAACATAGTTTCAGAGGTGTTTTTAGTTACAAGATGGAAGATACTGTGTTTAAATCACGAAAAGATAGATGGAAAAATATATGGAGAGGTTGCCGGTAAAGGGGATTTAGTGTATATTCAATAATTAAACTTTACCAATAAAGTAGAAAAGAAATGGATCCATTTAGAGAAATTGGATGGCCAGGGGTAGAGATGATTCTTTAAATTTACTTTTCACAGAAGAGGAGGGGTAACTGAAGGTTAGGAATATCTGAGCATTTGTAGATTTCATAACAATAAATTGAGGTAGTTTGCCAAATCAATTAATTCCTCTGTGTAGCAGGAGGCAACATCATCTGTTAAAAATGAACTGAGGGACAGGACGATCTGCCGCCTTGCGCATGCGCTGCTGGCCGGCGGCGGAGGTTGTGGTCCATGGCGCTGGTGCTTGCTCCCAGATCCTCACGTGGGTTGGCACACCCGCCCCGGGGCTGAGGCGGCGTCTGAGGCGGTGCGGGGGGAGAACGGGAGGGGTGGTTGTGGGGGATGGACCGGCTCCAGTGGCCTCAGAGACCGCAGCTGGCACTTGAGTTAGAGCGACGTTTCTGGCGGAGATGGCGCCTGCTCATCTCCTCTCCACTGCTTCTTCTACCAGGATCTCTGTACACCTTAGAAGTACTTGAGGAAGAGTGATGAGGGTGGGCATGGAGACTCCGTCTTATGGCTACATGTGTAGTCACTGTTGAAGTGAAGCAAATGCTTACCTAATTTGACAGTCTTGGTGTGTTTAAAATTTTTGGAGTTTGCAAATAAGCATATTAAGTCTATTGATGGCGCCTTCCAGCAGTTTTATGAGTACCCTGATCAGGGAGGCAAACCCCAAGGGCAGAGGGCAGAAAACAGAATCAGAACAGAAGTTGTCTAAAATGACTCACTATGCTTTGGAGAATAATGTAATTGGCCAAGGCCTGAATCATCTCTTCCAGCACCAGCGCAGGAGGGCAACAGTGTCTCCACACAATGTCCAGCAAATTCAGGCAGAGCCAGAACCTGAAATGGATCTGGAGTACCAGAAGACGTGTCCTGAGATTGAAGGTGTCTCCACCCACCCCACAGCTCTGAATCAAGTCTTGCAGCAGACTTTCTCACCCAAGGTGGCCACTGATGCTAACTCCAAAAGAATAACTTTTTAATCTTATCCCTTAACCTCTGCTAGGATACAGATGTGAGACCATCATGCCCTATGGGATCACTGCACAGCCCTACTACAATATTTTGAAGTAGCCCTCTAAATACTTAATTTTAAGAACAATTCTTTGGCTGCACTTTTAAGGTTTTTAAAAAATGTGTGTATAGTCATCAATTTAAAAACAAAAAAAAATCCAAACAGCATACTTGAAGAATGTAATACTCAAACTTTCAGTCCATCCTTATGGTTTATAATAGGATTTAAATATTGTTGTTATTATTGGGTTTTTTTTTTACCAGATTGGGAGGATTTTTATTTTTCCTTTGAAATGAAGAAGAGATGTTTTTAAATGGAAAAAAATGAAGGGATGGGGGAAAGAGATTGAAAAATCATGGAGGGTTGGTATGTACATGGATCATATAAGAATGGTTTAATTAGCAAGGCACTGTACCATTTCCAGTGTATGCAAAAACCATTGGGTATACATGACTATATTTAGACCAGGATCAATATCCTAGTCATGTGCTGTGTCAAATGAAGCATGGAATAGATTGGCATTTAGAGTCATTGAGGATTGAGGACTTGATCAGCAAATGTGGTTAAAATGTCAAAATACATGATTATTTTGTTCTTAGAAAATATATGTTGAAATCAGTAAGTGGGGCTATACTGGGTAGAAAAATGAATAGTGGAGACTGATTTTTACAAAGTAGGGTCAATACAGTCGAGGTTCCTGTGTGAGAGGTGGGAGGACACCCTGTAAATATGGAGTAATTTTTCAATAAGCTGCAAGGAGAGGAGTCTGTGGTATGGGTGGGGGGCTCTAACCATTGATCTGAGAGGTAACATATCCAGGCAGAACATAGGAGTGGTGTGTGCCCCTCACACTGAGCATGTTTAAGAAATTGAGTTTGGAAGATAGGCAGAGAGCTAGGTTCAAATTCTAGCTATAACATCTTCATGCTATGGAAATTTGTTATATTCCTAAAACTTTCTGATTCTCCTTTCACCTGTCCACTTAAATGGGTAAATGAAGCATAAATAGAAATGCGATGGTGAGGAATAAATAAGAAAATGTATGTAATCTACCAAGCACAGAGTCATATGTACTACAACCTTTACTTTCTTTTCATTCTGCTGGATGTCAAATTGAAAGAGCTGGGTTAATTCTATTTTTGTTTTAAACAAATCTTTGTCATTTTTTCCATGAACTGCATTTAGGTAATAACACTACAATAGATGGGATTCTTAATTTACAAATGCTTTCATGTATGTAAATTATGAAAAGCATTAACATTCCTGCTGCTGATAATTACTATAGAACAGCATCCTATCTATTACTTCAGGAAGATATTAGAAGAAATGTCTATATTTTCCCCAAATTCCTACACTGTATATTTTATAAGTCCTATAGAGGACCTGAAGTATAAAAATAGCTGTTATGTAGTCAAGGTTTTCCACAGAATTTACTCATGTGACCATGGGTGTTGGCAAATTCAAACTCTGTAGGGCACACAGCAGGCTAGAAGCTCCAATAGAATTACTATTGTAGTCCTTACTACTTATTTCACAGGTAATGTGCCTGACTGGAAATTCCAGCAAGAGTCAATGTTGATGTTTAGGAAGACATTCTTCTGACTCCTGAAATCCTAAATTCTTGCTCTTAAGATTTCCAAATGATTAGATGAGATTACCACATTTCAGAGAGCAATTTTTGTTGATGAGAGAGGCAATCAACTGATTGTGGACACAAGTCCCATTTACAAAATACCTTCACAGTATCAAGTAGGCTATTGTTTGGCCAAACAACTGTACACTATAATGTAGCCAAGTGGACACATGAAATTAAGGCTCAGTGTTTACCCCTTGTCAACTTAGCACACATACACATCTCTTTAAGCCAAACATAATATCCAAATAAGTAAAATGATACAGCCATAATTCCAATAAACTTGATACATCTGTACTGCATACAACTGAAAACACACTAACCCTTTCCTCAGTTATCCAAAATATCCTATATCTTATATACTATCACAAAGTTAATACAAATTATATGATAAGGGGATAAGAGAAGAAGTAAAAAAGATATAGTGGATAGATAGTCAGATACACAAAAACACATTTATAGTAAAACAAGGAAGAATTATTCATAGCCATTGGAGTCCTCATTTCTGCAATTTGTCTTATGGTCATAAATTACATTAACAAGTATCTTCTACCACTACCCACTTTATCCCCAGCAAGCACCTTAGGTGGTTGTATTAGTCAGCCAAAGGGGTGCTGATGCAAAATACCAGAAATCAATTGGTTTTTATAAAGGGTATTTATTTGGGGTAGAGGCTTACAGTTACCAGGCCATAAAACATAAGTTACTTCCCTTACCAGTCTATTGCCATGTGTTGGAGCAAGATGGCTTCTGATGATCAGCCTTTTTCTTCCTCTTAAGTCTCCATGGTCAGGCTCTTTAGGCTTTGTCTCTCTCCCTGGGGCTTGATTCTCTCTGGGCTTAGCTGTTTTGTTCTCTCCACAAGACCATCTCTGAACTGTCAGGTGAATGGATCATCTCTTTTCCTGGGGCCTTCTCTCCTTCCTCACAACCAAGCTCCTCTGTGTGCTAACTTCACAGGCTCCACCTCAAAAACTCAGCATCAAAATTCCAACTCAATCCTCTGCTCTGCCATGTGGTTTTGCCTGTAAGTCCCCATCCACCATGGGAAAAGGGACACAACATCCTCCTGAAGTGGCCCAATCAAAGCCCTAAACATAATTTAATCATGCCCAGATACAGACCAGTTTACAAACATAATCCAAAATCTCCTTTTGGAATTCATAAACACTGCCAAGTTGCCATAGTGGTCATGGTTCTTTATATGGTGGGTTGATCAAAACCTTCATTACTTAATGGTCTGTGTCATCAATAGTTTTTCCTGAATTGGGTCATGGCAGTTTTTAATTTATTTTTAATCACAAGACATGATAATAGTAAGAGACACCCTAAGGGATCTCTTGTATCTCCTTTATCTTACCTCCATTGTATAGTAGCAGTCCAATGTCCCCTTGGAAATCAAGATCAATCACCACAACCAAGACAGCAATTCCCTTCTTTGCTTGTTGGTTCAGAGGCATGAGGAAACCACAGTGGTCATGTAGCCATCTTAACTTCCAGTTAAACAGACTCATTATTGTGTTCCTGGTGGAAGTGCTCTTCTCTTTGTAACCAAATCTACTAGCCCAGTAGAGCCTATGGTCATAGGAACAGGAAGCAAAAATTTCTCTAGTAGATCATTAATGGATCATTAGTGAGTGGGGCCACAACCTTTCCACCTCTTGATTCCTGGACTTGAGAATTCTGGGTGTGGGAGAAACAACAATGTAGATGGGATGCTGGTTTAGAATCATGTATATCCTCCAAATCCAGTTAGGCCAAATATGTGTTGTAACTCATTTTTTCCAGATGGACTACCTTATCCTTAACTTCTGAAGAGATATCTTAACATGTCCCACACCACTTGACTGACAATTT
>PVKH010023977.1:0-13727 GCA_004027955.1 Chaetophractus vellerosus
AAAAAAACTAGTTGTTTCTAACAGGTCATATGTGTTTAATTGTTTTGATGGAAAGTCTTAGTCCTGGAGCTCCCTATTCCACTATCTCCTCACCTCATCTGTTAAATATAGAAATCATATGCTTGAGCCTTACTTTTTAATAGACTCAATTATAGGGCATTTAAATGGAGTATTTAGTCCACTGACATTTAAAATCATTGTTCATGTGCTATTTGCTTTTCATATATTTTGAAGTTTTGATTCATCTCTTTTGACTTTCTTTTGGATGATATACTATTCAATATTAAAATTTGTTGCCTAGGTTAGATTTTTTAACCATACTTCATTTCATTATATTACTAGTGTTTTCTCTAGAAAATAAAATTTCATCTGTAAATTATATGTGTTCTTTGTATTATTATGATGAATTCTATGTAATCATTGACAGCATAATACACTTCAGGGGCTGTTCACAAAAAATCATTGAAAAACTATATAAAATGTCCAAACTATCTTCACCAAACTCCAGAAATTAAAAAAAAAATTTTGCAGTTATAGAGAGTCCTGAATCAAGAACATGTACCTTAAAACTGGTAGCACCAGCTGGCATTTACTGTAAACCCTGCCTGGCACAGTAGAGAGCCAAACTGAACTCTTGTTGTGTGTCCCTGTCTCCATTTTTGGGGAGTAGAGCAACCTCTATATACATACTGGACTGCAGTCACAACCTGAAGGCCTGACCCAGGACACTCATTACTGTCTTGTTCTTCCCAGAGCTTGCCATGCATGCAGAAGCAGAATAAAGACAGTTAAAACAGTGTAAGAGACAATCAATTCAATGCAGACTTGGACATAGGATTCCTTTCTATAGGACTAATAGAGCACTCTGAAGGGGGTAAATTCAATTCCACAGTAATATGAGAGGCATTCCAATTCTAGTAAACAGTGAAATTACTTAGTAAAGGAGAGGCGCCACACTTTTGCTTCAGGTTAATCTTCTTAATAGGAAAGCTAGATTCTGAAGGAGAGCATCAGACAAGATAGAGGCAATTTTCAAAAACAGTGCAATATGTATTTTTTTGCATTGATTTTTTTCTTTGTTAGCCCCTGATCCTCAATGATATAACTGTCATATAAATATCTGGATAAAAATTTTAGAAACATACAACTCAGGGACTTAATAGCATAGTTTAAAAATTAAATAGTAAAATGTACATTGTGAAACAAAAGCTTTTGAGACATCTAAGTCCCCTCTCAATTGGAAGCAGAGTGGCTATCACATTAAAAATTCCTGGAGATTGAGGAATGAGTAAACATGAGGGGAATGTTTGCATGAGACAAAGTAGACTTATTCTAGTAGCAAAATAACTTACAACACTAATATAAAGATAGTGGTCACCAGAGGTTCTCAGGAGAGGAGGAGGGAAGAAAATGTGGAACATGGGACACTTTTGGGACATTAGAATTTTTCCTCATGATAGTGTAATGATGGATACTGTCCATTATATATTTTGTCAAAACATGTACATTGTATGGTGCAAAGCATAAACCATAATGTAAACTATACACCATAGTTAGTAACAATGCTTCAATATTTGTTCATAAATTGTAACAAATGTATCAAACTAATGAAAGATGCTATGTGAAAGTGGAAGTATAAGGGTATTTGGAATCACCTATATTTGGTTTATAACTTTAATATGAAATATCTTTAATATGAAAGTGGAAGTATATAGGGTATTTGGAATCCCCTATATTTGGTTTATAACTTTAATATGAAATATCTTTAAAAATAAAGTTAAAAATAAAATAAAAGCTTATGAGACAAAGACATAAGAAATTATGGTCCATCTCAAGGAAGAACATAAAACTTCAAAAAACATCAAAGAAGATTAAATGTTAAATATAATCAAGAAAGAATCAATGAATCAAAGACAGCAAAATTGAAATAACTCAGGCTGAATTGGAAAATGAAAAAAATCTTTGAAAAAAGAGAACAGAGCTTTAGAGTCATGTGAGGTATCCTCAAGATTACCAGTAGCATCATAATTTAACTTTGAGAAGAAAGAAGAGAGAAAGGGGCAGGAGGAATATTATAAGAAATAATGGCATAAAGTTTCTCTAATCTGATGAAAGTCCTGCATAAATATTCCTGAATACTGGGAAAAATTAATAGGATAAACTTGAGGAGAACCATTTCAGGCATGATGAAGTAGAATTGTAGAATGCAAACACAAGGAGAAAGATTTGAAAGAAGGAAGAGAAAAGCAACATGTTGTGTAGAAGCCATTTTCTATAATATTAAGTCCTGATTTCTCAGTAAAAATCATGGTGGCATGAGGCAGTTGGGTGAAATACATAAGTGCTGAAAGAATACAATTTCAACAGATAATTTATATCTGGCAAAGTGTCTTATACATGAAGGTATGGTTCTTGACTATGCTACAAGAAATGAATTTCAAGAGCACATTGGGTTAGTTAGGCCAGTAATTTATTAAGGTAGGTAGGGAGGAGAAATGGGAGAAAATAATAGATCATGAATCCCAGAGAGAGAGAGGAAAGGGCTGAAGATTGATAAAGTGGGCTGATTTACAGACTACAATTGCCCATTATAGATTATAAATCCTGAGGTTTTACTTGAATAGTGATCCGGGTTGGGGTGAAGAAGGCCAGAACAGTAGTCCAAAGACAAGAGAGCAAAAGGCCTTTGCATTTTGTTTTTGAGCATTTAATTATTCTGCTCCTTTGCTAATGGCATGGGAGACATTCCAGGTGTTTGTTGTTTTGGTTGATTACCCCACCTATCAATCCCCCAGGAGGGCCCAATGATAAGGCCACTGGAGAATATCCAGGGCTTTTCCTGGCTTCCAGAGGAAATCTCATTCCAAATGGGATTTCTTACAAGAGTCTTACAGCAGTCATCTTGGGGATACTGAATAACACGTGCTCAATGGCAGTGTTTTTTTCTGCCAGGTTCCAGATCTATCTATTGATTCCCTATCTAGCCTTCTTCATAAACATATTTCCATCAATAAAAGCTGTGGGAGATCATCACTGGTAGACTTGCCCTACAATAATGATACAAGGTGTTCTTCAGATAGAAAGAAAGGGAAGTAGACAATGGACTGAAGCAGCAAAATGAATAAAGATTTCTTGTATAAGCAAGCAATAATAATAATAAGACCCAGCATTATACTGTATTATGTTTTTCAATGTAATTCCACTTCTTACTTGTTCATATTTTATAAAGCACAAGTTTAAAAATAATGAAGATTCTAAGGTTTAGGATATTTACTGCAAAAGGATATAACTTGTAACTACTACAATAATGAAGTGAAGGGATTCTAGGGCATAGTAACAAATGCTTTCATAAGTTATAGAAATTAATTTGATATAAAAATAAGACTTTTAGAAATTTAGAATAGTTTATTTATTTATTTATTTTAATTTTTAAATTTTTTGTATATTTATATATATTTTTAAGATACATTGAGTACAAAAATGTTACATAGAGACTCCAGGAGTACAGATATGCCCCCCTCACACTTCCTACAACCCCCCACACACATATCCCTCAGTGTGGCATAACGCCTGTGATAGGTATACACATTTTGGGGCTTTGCCATCAAGCATGGATCACAGTTCAGGTTGTAGACGACCCTCTCTCCCATACAGTTCCGAATGATACACGATGATTCAAAATGGCCTACATCCTCCATTGCAGCATCACCCATGACAACTCCCAGGTCCCCCCAAAAATCCTGCATTACACTTGCTCTTCCCCCACCCTATTCCCAAAGTGTCAAGTGACCCTAGCTCCACATAATTTTGCAATTTCTTCCACTGAGTATATCACAAGTCTATAGCAGAAGACTAACAAGTCCACTCTAGTCCATAGTTTTCCCCCAATCCCAAGGAGTCTGGGATGGTGATGTCCCCTCTACCATAAAGTGAGAAGGGGCCCATATCCCATGGATATGATGGAAGGGATTATCCTGCCTGCAGCCACAGGCTCTCTGATTTCCCCTGCATATCTGTCTTCCATCATCAACTCCCACCTAAGTGTCTTGGTTGAGTCCATTGTGTTGTAGCATAGGAGTTGCAGGTCCACAGAGTTTCTGGACCCAGTTGGCACATGGTCAGCCTGTGGTCTCCGGTCAATGGAAGTACACCTAAAACTCTGGCATCAAATATAGGTTTGAATAGAAGAGACATTTGGACTATGTGCAGTGAAGATATATTATGGTCAGACTCTGTCACTCTCAGGAGCAAGGATTCCAACGTAGGGCCCACTAGTGAGGCACCAAACTCTGGGATTATCTGCCATGGTATAGGACCTGGATATCTCCAAAACCCTCTGGAGGCCCTCTGCTTGGGGTGATATCCATATCGGAAGCCTAGGAGGTCCTACAGGGGATTTGCTTAAGCATTACCTCTGGGTTGCCCTCCTGACTCACTTTGAAGTCTCTTAGCCCTATGAACTCATTTGTCTTTACCATTTCCCACTTTTATTTGAAGCCTTTTCCTAGTTGTACTGCCTGTTGGCATTTGTTAGTAATCCCTCATTGCCAGGGAGGCTCATCCCTGGGAGTCATGTCCCACGCTGGGAGGAAGGTAATGTATCCATATTCTGAGTTTAGCTTAGAGAGAGACCACATTTGAGCAACAAGGAGGTTCTCCAGAGGCAACTCTTAGGCACCCTTTATCACTAGGTTATTTAAATTTCAATAGCAATGACACATAATGCTAGTCATCAATAACAGGTACCCATCAATGGATCATCCTCCTTTGCCAGACACTGCCCCTGTACTCAGGGGATTGTTGCTACTCATCTGGAAAATATGACAGAGACATTCATGATGGGAGTTCAGTATTCTCCCATTTAGTGATTAATACTTCATGACATGACCATGTCCCGTGAGCATTTGAACAATTATGTAAGACTTTTGTGTATGTTCAGGTGGACTTCCTCCCATGCACCCCCAACCTTGACACTTCCCCACCAATGCTCCTCTTCCATCCACATGTGACCCTTCTGTGATCCATAACCTCTTCACATGTGAAGCCATCACAGGGGCCAATCATGATGAATAGGAAAATGAAATAATAATGGTATTTAAATGTAAGAGTTAAAATATAGGTGAACTTGATAATACAAAATAATTTTAGAAAATTAAAAATGGAAATAAAAAAATGGAAAAAGGAAAACAAGATTTTGTTAAATGATTGGGCTATTCAAAAAATGTAAAAAAAATAATAGTAATAATAATAATAAATAAAAACAGAAAGTATAATAATATATATATGTATATGTTTTTTTATTTTTATTTTTTCCAAATTCCCAAATTGCACCTTGTCGGTGCAATATCTGGTGTCCACTCTATTTCATGACTCCTTTCTCTTATCACTCTCAAGCAGCCCTCATTTTATCATTTAATTTTCAAAGAGGTTTTGGGTCACAGCAGAGGCACAGATAAAATACAAGTCATTTTTATATACTCAACCCCCTCCTTCATTCCTCCCCATGCCAAAATCATTTTGTATGTGGATGGCAGCCCCAACATAACTGACAAACAGATAGTGAAACATAATTCCTCAACATTGTCATTGGTCCACATCGAAGACCGTATTTTAGGTCTTACATTTTTGTAAATTTTGATGCCTGTCACCCTGTCCCGTATCCACCACTGCAAGGCAGTGGAAAACTCTTCCATGGGCCAGCAAATGGCCTATATTCATTCCACCGTGTTCCTCCCCACCACCCCTGGGCTTATAACACCCCCAGGCTCAACTCTCCAGATGACAGGATTCACAGATTCACAACATAGAGTGTCCTGGCTCACCAGTTCATCCCCCACTGTGAACCATCCCTAAAAACATCATTTAAATGCAAAAGTCAAAACATAGGAGAACTTAAAGAATAAGAAACTATTAGAAAAAATTTTAAACAATTAAAAATAAGAGAAATAAAATTAAAAAATAATTTAAGAAGAAAAAAAGAGAAAAGAAAATTAGACATTGCCAGCAGACTGGACACTTCAAACTATGCAAAAAGAATAAAGAAAAACAAAAACAAAAACAAAACAAAACTACATGCATACAAAAAAAAATTTTTTGCCTGATTTTGTCTTGTCAGTGCTATATCTGGTGTCCAGTCTGTTTTGTGGCATCTTTTTCTTCTCACTCTCAAGCATCCCACCTTTTTACATTTAATTTTCAAAGAAATTTTAGGTCACTGCGGAGTCTCATATAGACTACCAGACAATCTCATGTATTCAACCTCCACCTCCATTCCCCTCCTTACCAAAACCTTTTTGTATGTGGATGACAGCACCAACATAACTGACAAACAGATAGTGAAATGTGGTTCCCCAACATTGTTGTTGGTTCACATCAAGGTCCAACTTTTATTTCATGTACTTTTATAAATTTTGATGACTTTCACCTTGTCCAATGTCCACCACTGCAAGGCAATGGAAAATATTTCCATGTGCCACCAAGCCCCTCGTTCAATCTGCCCCATCCCTCCCCACCACCCCAGGGCCCCCAAAGTCACCTCAGCTTGACTCTCCAGATGATGGTATTCACATATACATGACACAGAGTGACCTGGCTCACTGGTTCACCTTCCACCGGGAACCATCCCTGCTCCGGTGCGACTCCCCTGTCTATTTCTGAGTGAAACAGACCTATAAAAATGGCAGGCCCATCTCCTTCCCCCCTGCCAAGCAGGTTCTCCACCCGCTGATTCACTACACCACTACAGAAAGAACATTGTTACACATCCCTGAAGCCCCCTATAAATACACCTCCCTGAATGCACCCCAACCCTCTCCCCCAAGCTGTGATACCTCCCCTCCACTCTGTGTCAGGAGCACTGCAACCACTTCAGTCTCCATCCCTAAGCCCCACATCCCAGGCATTCATCTGGGCCCCCCTCCATCCCCCTAAGCATCCTGAGCTCTCCAACCTGTCCCTCCCAGTCCTCCCAGCCAGTTACCCTGCCCAACAAAAACCAACCATATCACCACCCACCTGTCACCTTGCTGCAACATGCAACCACACTGTATCACCTCACCACAGATTATGTCCCTATGGATGATGTCCCACTACTTTCTCTTCTCTTTCTTTTAAAACTATTTTTCAGATCCTAGTTCTCAGGGAATACTCAATTTCCTTTATTCATATCAGTGAGGTCATGTACAGCTCATCTTTCAATGCCTGACTTGTTTCGCTCAACATAAGGTCTTCGAGATTCATCCATGTTATCCCATGTGTTACCACTTTGTTCCTTCGTACTGCTGAATGGGATAACACTGTATGTATGTACCACATTTTGTTTATCCATTTATCTGCTGTTGGGCACCTGGATTGATTCCAACCTTTGGCAATTGTGAACATTGCTGCTATGAACATTGGTGTACATATATCTGTTCATGTCTCTGCTTTCAATTCTTCTGGGTATATACCCAGCAATGGAATTGCTGGATCGTATGGAAGATCTATATTTAGTTTTTTGAGGAACTGCCATATTGTCCTCCACAGTGGCTGTACCAACACACAATCCCACCAGCAGTGGATGAGGGTACCCATTCCTCCACAACCTCTCCAACATTTATAGTCTGCAGTTTCTTTAATAACCGCCATTCTGATAGGTGTAAGATGGTATCTCATTGTAGGTTTGATTTGTATTTCTCTTATGGCTAGAGATGCTGAGCAGCTTTTCATATGCCTTTTAGCCATTTTTATTTCTTCCTTGGAGAAGTGTCTTTTCAGGTCACTTGCCCGTTTTTTAAATGGGTTGTTAGTGTTTTTTTTATTTTAAAGTTGGAGGATTTCTTTATATATGCAAGATATGAGGCTCCTATCAGATATATGGTAGCCAAATATTTTCTCCCATTGGGTAGGCTGCCTTTTTATTTTCCTGATAACATCCTTTGAGGTGCAAAAGGTTTTCATTTTGAGGAGATCCCATTTATATATTTTTTCTTTTGCTACTCGTGCTTTGGGTGTGAAGTCCATAAAAACATTTCCTATTACAAGGTCCTTCCCTACATTATCCTCCAAGGTTTTTATGGTCTTGGCTCTTATATTTAGATCTTTGATCCACCTTGAGTTAATTTTCATATACTGTGTGAGATGGTATTCCTTTCTCTGTCTCTTGCATATGGATATCCAGTTCTCCATGCACAACTTGTTGAAGAGGCCATTCTCTCTCCACTGAGTGGGCTTGGTGGCCTTGTCAAATATCAAGTGACTGTATATGTGAGGATCTATATCAGAACTCTCAATTCAGATCCACTGGTCAATGTGTCTATCATTGTGCCAATACCATGCAGTTTTCACCTCTGTAGCTCTGTAGTATGTTTTGAAATCAGGTAGGGTGATACCTCCAACTTCATTTTTCTTTTTCAATATGTCATTGGCAATTCGGGGCTTCTTACCTTTCCAAATAAATTTTGTAGTTAGTTTTTCCAATTCCTTAAAAAATGCAGTGTTAATTTTTATTGGGATTGCATTAAATCTGTAGATTAGCTTTGGGAGGATAGACATCTTGATGATATTTAGTCTTCCTGTCCATGAACAGGGAATATTCTTCCATTTATTTAAGTCTTCTTTGATTTCCTTCAAAACTGTTGTGTAGCTTTCTGCATATAAGTCCTTTACATTTTTGGTTAAATTTATTCCTAGGTATTTGATTCTTTTTGTTACTACTTTAAAAGGTATTTTTTTCTTGATTTCCTCCTCAGATTGTTCATTGTTAGTGTACAGAAATGCTACTGATTTTTCAGCATTGATCTTATAGTCTGCAACGTCACTGAACTCCTTTATAAGATTTAGTAGCTTAGTTGTAGATTTCTCGGGACTTTCTAAGTATAGGACCATGTCATCTGCAAATAGTGAAATTTTTACTTCTTCCTTTCCAATTTGGATGCCTTTTATGTCTTTTTCTTGCCTCAGTGCTTGAGCAAGTACTTCTAGGACAATGTTAAAAAAGAGTGGTGATAGTGGGCATCCTTGGTTTGTCCTGATCTGAGAGGGAAGGCCCTTAGGATTTCCCCATTGAAGATGATGTTAGCTTTGGGTTTTTCATTAATCACTTTTATCATCTTCAGGAAATTTCCTTCTATTCCTTTCTCTTGCAGTGTTTTTATCAGGAAAGGGTGTTGTATTTTGTCGAATGCTTTTACTGTATCTATGGAGATGACCATGTGATTTTTTTCTTTCAATTTTTTTATGTGGTGTGTTACATTGATTGATTTTCTTATGTTGAACCATCCTTACATACCTGGGTTAAAACCCACTTGGTCATGGTGTATAATGTTTTTGGTATGTTGTTGGATGTGATTAGCAAGTATTTGGTTGAGGATTTTAGCATCTATGTTCATTAGAGAGATTGGTCTGTAATTTTCCTTTCTTTTGTTGTCTTTGTTTGGCTTCGGTATTAGGGTAATGTTGGCATCACAAAATGAGTTAGGGAGTGTTCCTTCTGTTTCTATTTTTTGGAAGAGTTTAAGCATGATTGATGTTAGTTCTTTCCAGAATGTTTGGTAGAATTCAGCTGTGAAGGCATCGGCCCTGGGCTCTTCTTAGTTGGGGGGTTTTTGATGACTGAATCTTTCTCTTTACTAGTAATTGGACTGTTGAGTTCATCGACTTGTTCTTTTCTCAGTGAAGGCTGCTTGTGAGTTTCTAGGAATTTGTCCATTTCATCTTAATTATCATTCTTGTTAGCATATAATGTTTCAAAGTATCCTCTTATGATGTTCTTTATTTTGGTGGGGTCAGTAGTGATATCCTTTTCTTCATTCCTTATTTTGTGTATTTGCATGTTTTTCTTTGTTAGTCTGACTAAGGGTTTGTCAATTTTATTGATCTTCTCAAAGAACCAGCTTCTGGTTTTGTTTATTTTTTCCAATGCTTTCTTATTTTCTTTTTCATTTAGCTCTGCTCTGATCTTAGTTATTTCTTTTTTTCTGTTTCCTTTAGGATTAGTTTGTTGTTGTTTTTCCAATCCTTGCAGGTGTGCAGTTAATACTTCAATTTTAGCTCTTTCTTCTTTTTTAATATGTGCATTTAGAGCTATAAATTTCCCTCTCAGTACTGCTTTGGCTGCATTCCATAGTTTTTGATATGTTGTGTTGTCATTTTCATTTGATTTGAGGTAGTTACTGGTTTCCTTTGAGATTTCCTCTTTGACCCACTGTTTGTCCAAGAGTGTGTTGTTTAATTTCCATATCTTCATACCTATTCTTGTTCTCTGGCCCTTAGTGATTTTCAACTTCATTCCATTGTGGTCAGAGAAATTGCCTTGTATAATCTCAATCATTCTGAACTCAATGAGAGTTGTTCTGTGGCCTAGCATGTGGCCTATCTTGGAGTATGATCCATGTTCACTCGAGAAGAATGTATATCCTGATGTATTAGGATGCAGCGTGGCGTATATATCTATTAGGTCCAGATCTTCTAATGTATTGTTCAGGTTCTTTGTTTCTTTACTCATTCTCTGTCTAGATGTTCTGTCTAATGGTGATAATGGTGTATTGAAGTCCCCAACTATGATTGTGGAAGCATTTATTTCTCCACTTAGTTTTTCCAGTGTTTGCCTCACATATTTGGAGGCACCCTGATTAGGTGCATAAATGTTTATGATTGTTCTCCCTTCTTTAGAGATTACTCCTTTTACTAATATATAGTGTCCATCTTTGCCTTTTTTGATTGTTTTGCATTTAAAGTCTAATTTGTCTGATATTAGAATAGCTACCCCTGCCCTTTTTTGGTTATTATTTGCTTGTAAAATTGTTTTCCAGCCATTTACTTTTAGCTTCCTTGAATCCCTGGGCCTAAGGTGGTTCTCTTATAAACAACATATTTATGGGTCATATTTCTTTATCCATTCTGCCAGTTTGTGTCTTGTGAGGGAACCCCAAATAGATTCATGGAAACTAGTCTATTATTTCCCCCTGCCTATCTTCCCCAGGGGAGCTGTGTGTCTCAGCCTGGAACTTTTAGTTGGCTGGAACTTCCTGTTGTCGTCCCTTGTGTCTGTGCAACAGGTAAGCAGGTACGCCAGTCCCCTCATCTGGCACCACTTCCTGCCAGCTAATTTTTACCCGTTCCCACTGTTTAACTCCTCTGGGCAAGCTGAGTTGCTCAGCCCAGAACTTTTAATTGGTTGAAACTTCCCGTTGCCGGCCCTTGTGTCTGCACCCCAATAAACAATTTTGCCTCTCCTCTCCACCCAGCACCACTTCTAGGCAGCTGATTTTTTTTCCTCTTAACCTGCTTACAGGTTCCAGCAACCAAACCCACAGAAACCCTCTCCAGCCCCTGTCAGACCCTCCCACTCTCGGGGCTTATCCCCTGCCCCACAGGTCTACCAGTGAGGCTGCGAACCTCCCACCCCCCCTCCCAGGAATGGGACCCCACCACCCGTGCTTCCTTCTGGGGTGAAAAGAACTCATGGTTTTATGCTGCACGCTTCAACTCACACTCCAGCTGCCTCCAGACCAATGGAGTCAATACTCCCGTGCCCCAGGCTCCCTGCAAAGACCATGCTCCTGGCTCCTGCTCCCAATCAGCTGACCCCCAATGCTCTATTTATTTAGTTAATAGATTGTTTATCATCCATTTGCCAACTGTGGCCAGAGGCTCAATGGATTGGCAACTCTGACTCTACCTAGAATCTTTTATTTAAGCCCAATAATAACCACAAAGTATCTGAAAAATAGATGAAAATGTGAAGAGACTCAAAATACTACAATGCAAATTATTAAAAAGTTATGAGAACAGATATTAATGATGTTTTGAGGGAAAATATATAAAAATAACAAAAATAGTATAAAACTAACAAAAGGAAAGTAGTAAAAATAGAGGAAGAAAATTCTGCATTATTAGTAAATACTTTAAATAGATATGGGTCAAGATGGTGTCAGTTTAGGTGGGTACTTACCAACTCTCCAGCAGAGGATGGCTGATTGTGAATGGGAGCCTGCCTTGGTGGTCTTTCCTGGGAGCCTGCATAAGGAAAGTCTTGGGTACATCGATCTGGAGGAAGCTAGTTGGTAAGGTGGACTGCTCAACATAAAATTGTGAGTTGTTTATTCCCCAGCTGGAAACACAGGTGTCTAAGCTCTATTTTCCAGGCAGGGTTCTGGGTGGTCCCGAGTCCTGCTGCTAGTCTGGTGAGGGGGAATAAACTCTGAGATTTGGAAGGTTCTGGCAAAGGGTAGAGAGGGGTTTCCTTTCTGTGGGTTTGGTCACCAGGACCCAGTAGCAGTTTTTGGAAGTGAATTAGCCAGCTGGAAGTGGTGCTGGGCTGAGGGGAGAGGCAAGTCTGCTGTGCACAGCTTATTTACCTAACCTTGTAACACAGAGGCTAGGCTCAGGAAGGGGTAGAGCCAGCAATTTTACAGCTCCTTGCTGAGTAACACAGTCTCAGCTCCCCTGGCTGGGGTGTTCAGGCAGTGAGAAATAGTTGATAAGTTTCTGTGAGCCTATTTGGAGTTCCCTCACCAGAGGGGGTGGTCCAGAAGAGGCATTCTTTTAGGACTCATATTTCATCAAAAAAAAGAGAGAAAAGTTTTGTCTTATTTTAATTGCTAATTTCTTTCTCAAAGCCTGCAGAGAGAAGGCTGCAGGGTAGTTGATTAATGAGCGCAGGCTGAGAGGCTCCACAAGGGCCACAAAAGGAACATTCTTTTCCCTTACCTTTGTTTGACTGCATGCTTGTGTGTTAGTTAGTTTCTTCTTTTTTTGTTAGTTTGTTGCTTTTCTTACCTCTACCCTCCCATCATTTTTATTTTTATTTTTTTAAATTAGGTGCTGATAGCCTTTTTCTTCTTTGCTGGTGTTCTTCTTCTTGACTTTCCATTCTCTGTGTATAGTGATTGTGTCTACCAATGCTATCTCTTCTCCTTCCTTCATCTTTTGACCTTCAGCTTTCTGTTGTGGTTCTTACATTCCACCTTTTTTCATTTCTCCTCAACTTCATGTGTGTCAACTTCTATCTTCTCTATTCTTTTCTCTTTTCTTTCTTTTTTTGTATTAGATTTTTTCTTTCAGCCTTTTCTTTATCAGTTTTCTCTCTCCTGATCATTCTGCCCTTATAAATTATTCTATATATTTTTCTCCATTTGATTCCCCATTCCATTGTAGGCATTCCACTTTTTTCCCCTATGACTCTACACTGCCTACAGGAGTTAAACATTCAATTTACTAAGTTGGATATGGCTACTCTTTTAACTTTTATCAATAGTACTACAACCTTTATCCCTTCTTGCCCCTTTCAATCCCTCTGGCTCCAATCTTTTTCCTTTTTGGGAACATAGAAAAAAACAAGGAAATAGAACAACAGGAAGAAAGTATCAAAGAGAAAACTTAACACACACACAGAACTATAAGATAAATAAAACTTTAGAGCAGAGAAAGAAGCTAATCAACTGAATAAACCCATGAAGATAAAATGAAGACCAGATGGCAAAAAAAATTACAAACCATTCTGAGAAACAGAAAGACATGGACTACTCCAAAGAACAAACCAAAAACCAGGCAGCAATGCAGAACATCGAACAACTAATCAAAGCTGTCCAAACAAATATCATGGACTAACTTAATGAAGTGAAGGAAGAGATTAAGGATATTAAGAAGACACTGAAAGCACATACAAAGAAATTGTAAACATACATAAAAAGATAATGGATATGATGATGATGAATTTCACAATGCAAGAAATAAAAAAGATGATG
>PVKH010023978.1:0-13721 GCA_004027955.1 Chaetophractus vellerosus
TTTTGGTATTAGGGTAATGTTGGCATCATAGAATGAGTTATGCAATGTTCCTCTGCTTTTATATTTTGGAAGAGTTTAAGCAGAATTGGTGTTAGTTCTTTCCAGAATGTATGGTAGAATTCACCTGTGAAGCTGTCTGGTCCTGGGCTCTTCTTAGTTGGGAGGTTTTTGATGACTGATTCTATCTCTTTACTTATGATTGGTCTGATGTGTTCATCAATTTTTTCTATCCTCAATATAGGCTGCTTGTGTGCTTCCAGGAATTTGTCCATTTCCTCTAAATTGCTCATCTTGTCACATAATTTTTCAAAATATTCTCTTATGATACTCTATTTCTGTGGGGTCATTGGTGATATCCCTTTCCTCATTTCTTATTCTGTGTATTTGAATTTTCTCTCTTTTTTTTGTTAGTCTAGCTAAGGGTTTGTCAATTTTATTGATCTTTTCGAAGAACCAGATTTTCATTTTGTTTATTTTTTTCTAGTGCTTTCTTATTTTCTATTTCATTTAGTTCTGCTCTAATCTTTGTTATTTCCTTCTTTCAACTTCTTTTGGGATTAGTTTGTTGTTCTTTTTCTAAGTTCTCTACCTGTGCAGATAGGTCTTTGATTTTATCTCTTTCTTCTTGTTTGCTATATGCATTTATGGCTATGAATTTCCCTCTCAGCACATCTTTTGCTGCATCCCATAGGTTTTGCTATGTTGTGTTGTCACTTTCATTCAAGGTAGTTACTGATTTCTTTTGAGATTTCATCCTTGACCCATTTTTTGTCTAAGATTGTGTTGTTTAACTTCCATATCTTTGTGCCTTATCTGGTTCTCTGGCCCTTACTCATTTCCAGCTTCATTCCATTGTGGTCAGAGAAATTACTTTGTATAATTTCAATCTTTCTGAATTCACTGAAAATTTGTCTGTGACCTAACATGTGGTCCACCTTGGAGAACGATCCATATGCACTCAAGAAGAATGTATATCCTACTGTATTTGGGTGTAGTGTTCTGTATATGTCTATTCAATCCAGGTCCTCTAATGTATTATTTAAAGTCTTTGTTTCTTTTTTGATTCTCTGTTGAGATGTTCTGCCTAATGGTGATAATGGTGAATTAAAATCCCCCACTATAATTGTAGAGGCATCTATTTCTCCACTTAGTTTTTCCAGTGTTTTCCTCATATATTTTGAGGCATCCTGGTAGGTGCATAAATGTTTAAGATTGTTCTTTTTTCTTGAAAGATTACCCCTTTTACTAATATACAGTGTCAGTCTTTGTCTATTACAATAATTTTGCATTTAAAGTCTATTTTGTCCAATATTAGTGCAGCTACTCCTGATCTTTTTGAGTTATTATTTCCCTGTAAGATTGTTTTCCAGCCATTCACTTTCAACCTCCTTGAATCACTGGTTATAAGGTGGGTTTCTTGTAGACAGCATAAAAAATGGGTCATATTTCCTTATCCATTTTGTGAATCTGTGTCTCTTGACTGGTGAGTTTAATCCATTAACATTCAGTGTTATTACTCTCAAGGAATTACTTATATTAGCCATATTTTCTTTGGGTTTATGTATGCCATATGTTGTTTTATTTTCAATTTTATCTTTTTCATTGTTCTTACACTCTCCTCCAACTCTCTCTCTCTCTCCTGTTTTTTCCTGCCAACCTGCAGAACTCCCTTTGGTATTTCTTGAAGGGCAAGTTTCTTATTGGCATACTCTCTTAATTTCTGTTTATCTGTGAATATTTTGAACTCTCCATCATTTTTGAATGCCAGCTTCGCTGGATAGAGAATTCTTGGCTGGAAGTTTTTTTTGTTTTAGTACCTTAACTATGTCATACCACTTCCTTCTTGCCTCCATGGTTTCAGATGAGAATTCAGCACTTAATCTCATTGAGGATCCATTGTGTCTGATGGGTCTCTTTTCTCTTGATGCCTTCAGTATTTTCTGTTTTGAGCATTGGACAGTTTGACAAGTGTATGTCTTAGAGTGGGCCTGTTGAGATTTATACTTTTTGGGGTGGCCTGCACTTCCTGGACATGTACATCCATTTCCCTCAATAGGGTTGGGAAGTTTTCAGCCAATATTTCCTCCAAAACTCCTTCTGCCCCTTTCCCTTCTCTTCTCCCTCTGGGATGCCTATGTTTGTGTGTTTTGTGTTGATGTTCAGATCCCTAAGTCCCTGCTGGATTTTTTCTATCTTTTTATCTATCTGTTCTAGTATCTGTTTGATTTCAAATGTACTGTCTTGCACATGGATAATTGTTTCCTCTGCCTGTTCAAATCTGCTATTATGTACTTCCCGTGTATTTTTGATTTCTTGGATTGGGCCATTCATCACCATCATATCCATTATCTTTTCATGTATGTTTACAATTTCTTCAGTATGTTCTCCCAGTGTCTTCTTAATATCCTTGATCTCTTCCTTCACTTCATTATGTTGGTCCATGATATTTGTTGAGATGGCTTTGATTAGTAGTTCAATATTCTGCATCTCCTTCTAGTTTTTAGTTTGTTCATTGGACTAGGCCATGTCTTACTGTTTCTAAGTATGGTTTGTAATTTTTTGCTGCTGTCTGGTCATCTTTTTATTTAATGGGTTTATTCAGTTGATTAGCTTTTCTCTCTACTCTAGGGTTTTATTTAGCTGCTGTTTTTGTGTGTGTGTTAAGTTTTCTCTTTGACACTTTTTCCTCTTATTATATTTTTTTGCTGTTGTTTATATTCCCTTGAAGGAAGAACATTAGGGCCAGAGAAAGCGAAAGAGGCAAGAAAAGAAAAAAGACAATGGTAATAATAATAGTAAAATTTAGAAGAGGAACTGTATAAGACCTTGGAAAATGAAAATTTGACTCATGTAAGCAGTGTAGAGTAATAGGAATAAAAAATGGAGTACCAACAATGAAATGGGAAACTGAATAGAGAAAAAATATATAGAATGAATTAACAGACTAGAATGATGAGAAGAGGGGGAAAAAGAAAAGAAAAGATAGAAAGAAACAATTTGAAGAAAAGGAACAGGATAGGCAAGATAGGAATAAAAACCAGGAAAAATTGAATACTAAGCAAAAACAGGTGGAATGTGAGAACAACAACAGAAAGCAAAAGATAGAAACATGAAGGAAGGAAATGAGATAATGTTGTTAGACAAAATTGGTGTACACAGAAAAGGGGAATTCAAGGAAGAGGAAACACAGTAAACAGGAAAGAAGGCAGTAGAACCTACTTTTAAAAAAAGGAGGGGGGAGAGGAAAGAGAAACAAACAAACAAACAAACAAAAAACATGAACAGACACACAAACAAGCAGTCAAACAATAACTAAGGAAAAACAGCCTTCCCTCTTAGGCCCATGAGGAGCTTCTCAGGCTGCTGGTGTTCATCAATCAATTACCCTGCAGCCTGCCCTCTACAGGTTTTGAAGTGGGTTTTAACATGTAAACTAAGTTAAATTAAAAAAAAAAAAAAAAAAACTTTTTTAGGAAAAATAAGTGACCCCAAAGAAGCTAATACAAAAATAATGTCTATGTTTTCCCTGTCCTAAAGTATCAGTTGGATGTTTGATATCCCATTGGATTGCTACCCTAAGAGGAGCCAGGAATTGAACTAGGGACCTCATATATTCAAGGCAGAAACTCTTCCACTGAGTTAAACTCTCTTGTTGGGTCAGTTAGCTCTTCTGAAAGCTATCTAGTCACTTTCCCTTGGGCAGGTTTGACTCTTTGCTGTTGGGTAGATTCCCGCTGATTAGAAGCCTGTCTGTCCCTGCCCCCTTTCTATTCTTACTGCTTTCTCTCCCAGGGCAGGGAGAGATAGCCTGTGTAAGCATATTCCTCCTCACCTCTCCTGGTCAGGTTGAGTTCCCTTCAGGAGTTCAAATGAGACCTTGGCAGCCAAACTCACCACAGAAAAATGACTCTCAACCCTCTTCCAGACCACCCTCTCCTCCCAGGGGACCCTAAATAGGCTCTTGGAAGCTTATTAAATGCTTCCTACTGCCCACCTCCCTTAGAGGAATTGAAATTTTTATAGTTTTCAGCACAAGTCTAATCAATTGCCAGACTCTGCCCTCTCCTAGGCCAAGTTTCTCTAGCCCAGGGCAGTTAGATAAATGGAATCAGGCTGCCTCACCAGATTCGCCTCTGCCCTCTTCCTGGTGCCTCCTTGAGCTGGCTGGTATGCTACACAAAGCTCAGAGGGGGTCCAGGCAACCAAACCCACAGAAAGGAAACCCCTCTCCACCCTTCACCAGAACCCTCCCACTCTTGGAGAATGCTTCCTCCTGCTGGGTGGCCGTTGGGAGTTGGGGGCCCCAGCAGCTTTTTGCCTTGTGGGAGGGGCTTAGCCGCCCACCGTTTCCAGCCACAGGCACAGGTAAGAAGCTCACAGTTTTACCTTAAGCAATTTATCTCTTTGTCCCACTCCCTCCAGAGCGATGCCCTGAAGCCTCTTGCTCTGTGGGTTCCCAAAACAGCTCACTTGGGCAGGATCTTGCCCTCACTCAGCCATTTTTTGTGAGAAAGATGGTGAGTGCCCACTTAAACCAACGCCATCTGCCACCTCTTTTCTTGTATTTATATATTATATTTTTTATCCATTCATCTGTTGATGGCTAATTGAGCTATACATCAATATTTATAGCTACATTATTCACAATAGCCAAAAGTGGAAGCAAAGCAAATGTCCATCAATGGTTGAATGAATAAACAAGATGTGCTATATATATATACGATGAACTATTATTCAGTTGTAACAAAGGAATAAAATTCTGATGCATGCCACAACAACACAGTTGAACATTTATGACATCATATTCAGAGAAATAAGCCACACACAAATGGAGAGATTTTATTATTGCATTTGTATGAAATAACTAGAATATGCGAATTCATAGAACCAGAAAGTAGATTATAGGTTACCAGGGGTGGAGGGAAGAGGAATGGGGAATTAATGCTTGATAGATACAAAGTTTCTCTTTGAGATGATGGACAAATTTTGATAATGGATAATGGTAATGGTAGCACAACACTGTGAATTAATTAATACCACTGAAATTTATAGTTGAAATGGTTAAAATTGGAAAACTTATGTTGCATATATGTTACCAGAATAAAACAAAAAGAATAATTGGAGAGGGAATGGGGAGAAACTACTTAATGACCAAGGGGTCATAGTTTGTAGAAATATTTTAGAACTAGATAGAAGTAATGGTCACATAACAGTGTGAATATACCAAATTCCACTAAATTGTTCAGTTTTAAATTGATAATTTTATGTGATATGAACTTCACATTAATAAATTATTTTTTAAAAAGTGACAATGCTCACTTACCCTCAGTATTTTCAAAGTTAAGCAATAAGAAAAACAGGAAATTGGGGAGAATAAGCTTGCTTAAACTGTCTTTCATATATTTGGAGTAAGTGAAGAACATAAACAACATGAAACTTTCTTCACACTCCCTTACACTTCATTAGTGCTGGGTTTTAAATTGAATCTTTCATACTAACATACATAAAATTCATTCTGGAATTATAGAAGAATATTTTTAAAATTTATGATTGCTCTTATGATGTTGAGGGAAACTGTTTAGGAAACAAGCTCCATTATCTATCCTTCCTGCCTTCCAACAATATCCAAAACAAAATAAATTCAATAAGTTTAATTTTCAAAAATGGGTGTTTACTAAACTCACTTGTGAAAACTTATAAATATAGAATGAAAAAAGAAAAACTTCAAAAATTAACTTGATATTTGTGATGGAACGGCAGCTTCTATTATCGAAGTAATTGTTACTACCTAAAGATTAAAATGGCTCCCTCTTTGCTCTATAATAAGTCTGAAAATTTTGCCCCTAAAAAAGATGTTAAATAAAATTTTTTAAAATTTTTGTTGCCGATTTGATTAAAATGTTAAAACTAAAGATAATGGTTGACAAGTATCCCCACATTTCAGAACAGGAGTTCTTAACCTTTTTTTGTTCCATGGACCCCTTTGCCACTCAGGTGAAAACCATGGACCCCTTACTAAGTCCACACTATATTATTTAATAAATATTTTATTTAATAAATAAATCACACCCGCACGAACACATCCCCACAAGAATGATGTTTTTTTGTTGAATTTCAATTCAAGCTCACGGACCCCTGTTTTAGAACGAGATCCTAGACAATAGGATTTACTAAGTAGGTAAACAAATTCTTCCTTCTTCTATCAAACTCACTTCTGCAGCCAGTATAAAAAAAGGCTAGAGAGTTATTTTGAAGACATATTGAGAGAAATTTGTAGGAGTAAAGAGAGCTTTGTCTTTCTCTTTTCCTTCTTGAGATGGTATAGTGGGTTGAATAGTTCCCCCTACCCCATTCATGTCCCACGAGAACATGACCTTATTTAGAAACAGGGAAATTATAATTAGTTAATATAAGGTCATACTGGATTAAAGTGGGCCCTAAATCCAATCCATGTTGGTAGCCATGTAATATGAGGACAGACACAAGGAGAGACAAACACACAGAAAGAGGGCCATGTGAAGAGGGAGACAGAGATTGGAGTGATGCAACCAAACCAAGGAACACCAAGATTTTCCAAGAGCACCAGAAGTTAAGAAAAGGCAAGGAAGGATTCTTTCTTAGAGCCTTAACAAGGAGCCTGGCCCTGATGACACCTGGATTTAGAAATTCTAGCCTCCAGAACTTCTGTTATTTTAAGCTACCCATTTTGCTTTATTTTGTTATGGCAGTCCTAAGAAACTAATACAGTTGGAAAGATACCTGTAGTGGTACAAGAAAGTACATCCAGGAGCTATCAGGCAGCAGTAGAGTAAACTTCACTTTTCCATTTGGCAGGATAAGAATGCACTAGTTCCCATGGGTCAAGCCTTCTGGTGGACTCTTGAGGATGCTCTCCTGCTCTTACCCATGCAAGAGGGCTGCTTTTTGGGACAAGAGGAATCCAGTCTCCATAATGATAGACATTATGAACTATGTACCAGGCACTGTTCTAAGTACCTTATATATTTTAAATATTGTGTCTAATTGGAAGGTGCAATTCCAAGTTTACAAATTGGAAGCTCAGATATTTAGTAATTTGCCCAGTGTCACAGAGTTAGTTAATGGTCCATACTTTTTACCAGTATATCTGGTATGTTGTATAGTTAGAGAAAGAAACTGAATTGAAGTGGTAACCCAATCAAGCAAAGATTGCATGACCCATGTCAGGACACTACATGGTAGATATTCCTATGGTTTGAGTGGGGTGGGGAGGGGTGGGGAAAGGTGAATAGAAATGCCCATTGGCCTATTCAATGGGGGAGACCAGTTTTGGGGCATTTTTCATAAGCATATATTAGTAACTGAACACAATAGCATCAGTCACATAGACTATCTTCTTCTCTTCCTTTAACCTCCATTTTCCTTCCCTAACCTGAGGAACCAGATGCAGGAGGAGAAAGAAGTTTAAAACAATAAACAAACAAAAAACAGATCACAGCCCCCTTTTCCAAACATAAGGTGAGACCTTGGATCTTAGATGATATAAGAACAGCACATTAGACTAAAGATTTCATTTATACTTGAGAGGACTTTAAATGTGAATTTGAATTATCATGAGATTATTTTTATGGGTGAAAAAAATAGAATGTTGTCTAGAGAAAAGGAAGGAAGATCTCACAGAACAAATTTGAAAGCAGTGATTGAAGAAAAATAAAATCAACATTTTCTATATATCTCAGCCCATTTCATAAACTAATTGCTCTTTTTTTCTCTTTCATATGTATCCCAATATCATCTCTGTATCCCTATTCTCCACCAGTTACTGAGGCTATAGATTTCCAAGGCCAAATTCTGGAAATTTCTTGTAGGCTAATATTTCCCGATTCTCTAATTCTCAAGGTCTGCCTCTGCCTCATTCTATGTGGATGCTTACATGAAAATTAGCTCTTCTTAAGTTTTCACACTTCCATATGCTTCTTCCATAAAGTAGTCATAAGCTGAGGGGACTTGACTAAATAGTTGTTAGTCATTGGTCAGGATCACATTATATATCTTACACATTTTGCCATCTCTTAAATTATTTTTGTCCAATCATGTGCTATATTACAGTCTCTAATTTCTTCCCCTTTTTGTGTTTTCCCCATTTCCTTTCAACACTTTAGGAATATTTCTTTTCCCTCACCTCTCTTTTTAAGTTGCTAGGCAAAAAAGAATTGGGTAAACCTAATTCTGGTTCTGAAGCCTAAGTATAAATGTCCTCTGCTGTCTAAATTCCCAGCATTCCAGTCCCAATCTTTCCAGTTCTCCAGGATTTCCATCTCCTTTCCTTCACTGGCTTCTCACAATTTTTTTGCTCCAGCATTAACTAACTCCTTGTAATTTTTCTTGGTTTCCTGACACATTCCTTCTCTCTGAACACCTGGGTAAAACTTGTCTTTCATCCTTTGTTAAACTTCCACCTCATCAATCTCCTGACTGATAGAACACTAACAGACATATATGCATTTACAGAATTCATGAGAGATTTCCCTCTGCCACAGGAAGGGATGCACAATATATATTCAATAGAGGGGAGGCCATTTTTCATAAACATAACATTTGCCAGGAGTATTTAAAGAAAGGGACTAAAAGACTATTAGACTTAGTTGCCAAATATTGTATTTTTCATTAAATTTTAGAGCTGGAACACATCTTAGAGATAATTCATTTCAATACCCTCAGTATAAGGATGGGGAAACTGAGGACTAGAAGGATTAAATAGCTTGTTGATTACCACAAAGCTAGATAGCAGTTAGAACCAGTCTCCCAAATGCTATTCCAGGGTTGTTTCTATGGTACAATGTGGTATTTCTCTGTATTCTAATGATTCATGTGTTATTAGTATAAAAAATATGCAATATGCTCCTGCACTAAAAAATATTGTTGTCATACTTATTGCTATTATTTTTATAGTTTTTTTGTATGGCTAAACAGGGGGTAGACAAAAAAGTGGTAATCCTTAATCAAATACATTCTTTCATTAGTGAATTAAATAAAAATATTGGGATATTCAAAATATTTAAATATCCAAAGCTCTTGCCTAAGAGTTAACAATAGACTGGTGTAGTATGGGAGAAACACCATTAATTGGGTTTTCCAAGATTGGGACACGATAGTGCTAAATGAATGTTAGAGGCAATTAGAAAACTCTCCTCAAAGCTCGGGCTTCGCCTTTTACTTTAGAATAGAAAATCAGAATGCTACTCTTTCACTCTTCAATCTTTTGTAATCCTCCATTGAACCATCTACCTCAGAATGGCAGGTGGGCATCATCTCATTTAATCAGAAAGGCAAGGAAAAATTTATTGTTACTTTCCAAGGTACTATTCCCCCTTACTGAATAACTGAATTTAGAGCATCAGTGGGTCATTAGTGGAAGATAGCCAGTTGGAAATATGAAAATGAAGCTCTCAGATCTGTACTAGATGTACTGCTTTAGGAATCATTTACATGGAATGATGATCTGGCGCAGAGATTGACTCTCCCTGCAAAGAGAATGTAGGCAAAAAGGAGGGAAAGAAGGGACACCAGAGGATATATTTTGAAGATACCTATAATTAGTGATTTGGTAGAAAAACAGAAGGAGGAATGTCACTGAGGGGCAGTAACAGGTGTTGGAGGAAAGCTCCAAAATACCATGAATCAGAAACCATCACAGGCAAGTTTTTAAAAAGTGAGAGTGACTTCTGGTTCCAACAAGATTGAGTAGATCCATTCCTCCCTCCTACAAATAAAATCCCTAGACATAATATAACAAGTTTCTAAAAATGGAAAGAAGAAGAAAGATTGGCTAGGGACCTCAGGACTTGAGGAATAACATGGAAGTCCCATAAGTTGGACTTCATCAAAATTAAAAACTTTTCCTCTATGAAAGCCTATATTAAGAGAATGAAAAGACAAACTACAATATGAGACAAAACATTTGCAATCCTCATATCCAACAATGGTCTTGTATGTATATTTATATAATGCACTCTCAAAACTCAACAATAAAAAGGCAAAAACTCCAATTAGAAAATGAGTAAAAGACATGAACATATATTTCAACAAAGATGAAATATGGGGAGGAAATAAGCACGTGAAAAGATTTTCAATATCATTAGCCACTAGGGCAATGCCAATTGAACCACAATAAGTTTCACCTATTGGAACAACTAATTTTGCTTAGTGAATAAAGCCAATTTCCAAAGATTATATATTGCATGAGTCTATTAATGTAACATTCTCCAAATGACATAATTATAGAGATAGAAAATAGTTTAGTAGTTGCCATGGGACAAGGAATGGGGGGTGCTACAAATATAAAGAGACAGCACAAGGATGATGCTTTGTGGTGATGAAACGGTTCAGTATCATGATTGTAGTTGTGGTTACATAAACCTATACATAGGACAACATTGCATAGAAATGGACACACATACACACATAAATGAATGCATATAGAAATGGACATACACATACTAACACAAATGAATGCAGATAAAGAATTCGTAAACTGAACAAGTCCTTTAGTCTAGTTAACAGTATTATAGGAATTACAATTTCCTGGTTCTGATATAACTGAGCTAAAGTTATATAAGATGTTGCCATTGGAAGAAGCTGATGAAAGGTATATAGGACTCTAAGTACTAAATTAGAAACTTCCTCCAAAATAAAAACAATTTAAAAATTAGGAGTTGCATAGTGAGATACAATTTCACACCAATTAGCATGGCTAGAATCAAAAGGTCAGACGAGAATAAGTGTTAGAGAGGATGCAAAGAAATGAGAACCCTCACATACTGCTGCTGGGAATGGAAAATTGTGCAGTGACTTTGGAAAACAGTCAGTCAGTTGCTCAAATGGTTAAACATAGTTACTATATGACCCAGCAATTCTGCCCTTGTATATAGACCCAAGAGAAATGAAAATATGTGTTGTCACCAAAACTTGTACATGATCGTTTATAGCAGTTTTATGAATAATAGGCAAAAGATGGAAACACCCCAAATGTCCATCAATTGATGAATGAATAAACAAAATGTGATATAGCTATATGATGGAATATTATTCAGTCACAAAAGGATATGAAATACTGATACATGCTATATCATGAATGAACACTGAAAACCTTGTGCTAAGCTAGTCTCAAAAGACCACATATTATATGATTCCATTTAAATGAAACACCCAGAACAGGCAATTTTATAGAGAAAGAAAATAGATTAGTGATTGCTTAGAGATGGGAAATATGAGAGAACAGGAAAGTGATAACTAAATGGTATGGAGTTTCTTTTTGAGATTATAAAAATGTAAAATTGACTATGGTGATGGTTACACGTATCTGTGAATACACTAAAAACTATTGAATTGGATAAGTTGATGATTGTATGTTATGTGAATGATATCCCAATAAAACTATGAAGAAATGAGGATTGCAAAACTCTAGCAGAAATGACAGAGATTAAAGAAGATGAATCCAGTGATTGTGTTGGGTTGAATACCATTTAAAAGACAGGCAGTGTAGCAGAATGATTATGGTAGCAGAATTAGAATTCTGACTCATCTACTCACTAGTTGTGTGACCATGGGTGAGTTACTTAACTTCTCTGTGTCTCAGCTGTTATATTAGTAAAATAGAGGTAACAGCAAAAATTTGAAAAGTTTATTTTAAGGATTTAAATGAGATCATTTACATAAAACAGCACCATTTCTGACACAGTAAACATTCAATAAATATAAGTTCTTATTTTATTAGGAAAATAGAAAGCCAGTTGGTAACTGAGAAAATACCTACTGCATAATGCTGAGTAGAAACCACATTTTATAAGGAATGAAGAAATTGGGAGAAAGTGAAATCAGAAGTCACTGAGTATTTCTTTGCTAATAAAGAGAAAGAACAAGGAGAAGCTAGAAAGTTGAGGGAAAGACACTTGTATTTAGGATAGAGAAAGTGTGATGGCTTAAAGTTCTATGAGCCCCCAGGAAAACATATTCTTAAATCTAATCCATTCCTGTGTGTGTGAACCCATTGCAAACAGGACCTTTTTGATCAGGTTACAATCAGTTAAGATGTGCCCCAGCCTAAGCAAGATGGGTCATAATCCTTTTACTGGAGTCCTTTATAAGTAGAATGAATTTCAGACAGTAGGAGAGAAATCCATAGGAAGCAAAAAGCTGAACATCAAAGGAACCCAGAAGAAAAGGGAGAGAACAGGAGATACCATCATATGCCTTGCCATGTGACAAGCTAAGCACCAAGAACCACTGGCAGTCAACTCCAGAACTCCAGTCTTCAGGAAGAAAGCATCACCTTGATGATGCCCTGATTTCTACTTTTTCGCAGCCTCAAACACTGAGTGAATCCATTCCATTGTTTACAGGCCCATTTCATGGTATTTGCTTAAGCAGGACACTAAAACAGGTTTGTGAAGAAGAGGAGACATAAAAAACACAAGTAAGAGAGGGTAATGAATAAAGGAACTATTCCCAAGAAAGGAAATTAAAAAACAGGCAGTCTATTAACACATTACAACAAGACTGATGGTATCTTTTTAAATGAAGGATAAGAGAATCCTCCAGCGGTGACTGATTAATGAAATGGGCATTCCCATGTAGAAAGGAAAGGTTTCCCTGCAACCTGGCATTCAGCAGCACCCAGTTATTGGATGCCCTGAAAACAACTTTGACTTGGAATGCCATTTTTCAAAACGGAATTGATCTTTTAGAAGAAAGGCTTCAGACTAAACTGACCCCATAGAGGTAGAATTTCAGACAAGTACCAGCTCTTCTATCTGCTGTCACACACAACTCACAACCACCAAGGCAGGAGTATGAAAACAACAGAAAGAGGTGAGGAAAATGAAATTGAAAAAAATGAATATCTTTCTTCAAGGGCTCACACTAGATCATTTTGTTTTTATATTTGCTGTCAATCTCTGGATCAATCTGAGGTATGTTCCCAAAGGTTTTCAGACAAAGGCAATAAAATATTCTCTATTTTAAACAGAAAGGGAAATGTGGAAGGGTTTTAAGAAGTTAATAGAATCCTTAAGAGGCCAAGGATGATACATAGCCTGAAAAAAAAAAAAAAAAGTTTGAACCATTCTTCATCACTGGCTTTTCAAATAGGTGGTGGAGAGCTATCAGGTAGGGGGTCAGATTGACATAGGGGAGATGAAAACTAAGTTTTGTTTTGGAGAAGCTGAATTTAAGATATTTGAATAACAACCCAGTAGAAATGTCTAATAGCAGCAAGTGACATGGTTCAGGAGTTCAGGGGAGAGAGCTGAAATAAAGCCAGGGAACTATGAGCCTTTAACATGATATGGAAACAAAGGAAAAAAGCAAAACAAGAAGAAAGGTACACATTTTGGAAAATGCTTAGTGAGAAAGGATTTCATATAAGTATAGAAGTCTGAGACAGATTTTAGGGGCTAGCAGAGACACTGGATGCTGCTATGAAGAAGTAGGAGGTCTAGCTGTAAGGAGAGTTTTAAAATGGTGTAAATGACTAAAGCTGTCAAATATTACAAAAAGAATCCAATTAATGTAATGCTAAGGAATGAACAACAGATTTAGCCATAGAAGTCAGTTCTAACCCCAAATATCTCATAATCTTAAAGACACATATAAGTAGTCATAAAATTACAATGAAATGCACTAAAACATACATGAACATGGAAACATAAGAGTATAGAAAGAGGAGTAAAGTAATTATTACA
>PVKH010023979.1:0-13732 GCA_004027955.1 Chaetophractus vellerosus
CACAAGGCAGGAGTCCAGGATCTTATCTGAAGAAAGAGGAATAAAAAGTAGCAGACACAGAAAGAAGGCCAGAGACAGAGAGGAACCCAGAAGCTGAGAGAGAAGACTGCAGGAGCCAGAAACTGACAGGAAGCACTTTAGCCTGAAGCTGAAAGCAACGAGGCTCAGAGGAGAGGGGAGAGACAAGCCAAAGTCACCATTGTGCCTTGCCATGTGCCTGATCGCTCACAGCTGCAGCTTGGGGAAAAAGATCTCCTGATGATGCCTTGATTTGGACATCTCCACAGCCTCAGAACTGCAAGATTTTACCCTAATAAATTCCCACTATAAAAGCCTATTTTCAACTGGCAGCCTGCAGCAAACTAAACCACCATCATACACGGACAACGCCCATCCCCCAAAACAGAGAGTATCTACAACTGCAAGCAAGACGACTCCATCCATCTGTCCCATGGGATCCAAGCCCCCCTTAATCGGGAGCAGAGTGGGCATCACCATGCCAAATCCTCAAGATTGAGGAACAAACAAACATAAGAAGGGAATGCAACTCGGGACTAAAGTAGCCTTATTATTATTCTAGTAGTGGAAGCATTTGTAACATTGATATAAAGACAGTGGTCACCAGAGGTTCTGAGGTGAGGGAGAGGAAAGAATCGGTGTAACATGGGGCATTTTGGGGACATTGGACTTGTTCTGCATGATATTGCAATGATGGATATAAGCCGTTACACATTTTGTAAAAACCTATAAAATTGTGTGGTGCAAAATGTCAACCATAATGTAAACTATGGGTCATGCTTAGTGGCAATGCTTCAATATGTGTTTATCAATTGTAACAAATGTACCACACTAATGAAAGATGTTGTTATGTGGGAAAGTGTGGGAAGGGGAGGGGGTGGGGTATATGGAAATCTCCTATATTTTTGATATAACATTTATTTAATCTAAAGCTCCTTTAAAAATAAAGCAAGGGGAATGGATATAGCTCAAGTGGTTGAGCACCTGCTTCCCATGTATGAGGTCCCAGGTTCGATCCCCAGTACCACCTAAAAACAAAACAAACAAGTAAATGAAAAAGCTAACACTAATTGGAAAGCAGATATAGCTCAGTGGTTGAGTGCCTGCTTCTCATGTATGAGGTCCTGGGTTCAATCACTGGTACCTCCTAAAAATGAATAAAATAAGATAAGAAAAGATAAGATAAAATAAAATAATAAAAAATAATAAAATAAAAAATGAAATCATGAAAAAACCCACCATCACACAAATAAAATTCCATTAATGAATTATAATTGGTTGATTCAGTAAAAAAATGAAGTTTTCCAATACTTTTCTGGAAATATGTCTTTTTAAGCAATGACTATTCTGAGTATTTGGTATTATTGGGAGTGTTGAATTATTGGGATAACTTTAAAAATTATTAAATATTGATTGCTAATTGCTGTATATATATGCATATGATAAGTCTATCATAACGCAAAATGGAAGACTGATGTAAAACGTTTACTTTAGTCAATTAGAAATTCTTAGTGGGTAAAAATGTCTGCTCAATTTAACTGAATAACTGCATGTTATGCCTAGTTTGCCTGTAAACTTGCTCCATTAATGTTCATCAACTCAGCCAAAAATGTAAAATTGCTCTCTCTTAATGTTAAACTATTTTTTTCAATTTGTTGTTATAATTCCCATTTATTTGTTAAAATAAAATGAATCTGATGGCTATCAGATTGTTATCAGAGTGTTATTCTGATGTGCCATTATGGTAGATTGAGTTATATACCCAAGAAAAAAGCATGTATGTTCTTAATCTTAATGCCATCCCTGTGAGTGTGAACCCATTGTACATTGTAAACAGGACATTTGGAGACTATGTTTAAGTTAAGGTGCGACCAATTTAATCAGGATGGGTCTTAATCCTTTTACTAGCGCCCTTATAAAGAAAAAGCCATGAAGAACAGTCAGGAGCTGGGAGTCAAGGGGACTTGAAAGAGAAAGCAGAGGACATGGCCATGTGATGGGAAAGCCAAGGAACCCATGGGTTGCTGGTCCACCAGAACACCAGTGACCCAGGGAGGAAGCAAATCTAGATCTGAAATCGTGAGCCGATAAATTACCATTGTTCAGCCATCCATTGTGTGGTATTTGTCTTAGCAGTCAGCAAACTAAGATAGTCATATGGAAAACTCTAGTGGTTTATAATAAAATCCTGGATCCAGACTGCCTGATTTGGAACCCGGGCTCTGACACATACCAATTGTCTGACCTTGGGTAAGTATTTAACCTCACTCTGCCTGTTTCTCTAACTGTACAATGGGGGATAACCATAGTGGTTAGACAATGAGGTTTTATTTATTTTTTCTATACTAAACTTTTATGGATTTGAAAACCATAGACATTAAACATAAAGCTTAGCAAGCATTAATGCTGATCCACTTAGATCAACTAATACAACTCTGAGCTATTAATTTTCACATTAGTCAATGTTTTATGGCTTAAATTATATAAAAGCATTTCATAAACATTAGAATTAACTCAAGCATAAGTGGCCTTCAATGTGTATTTTTTTTTTCTTCCCCCTGCCCGGAGATGGCTCCCTCATCTGTTTTGCTCATTGTTTTTGCTTGTTGTTTATGCTTGTTGTTTATGCTTGTTGTCTGCTCGTTGTTTGGGCTCATTGTTTTTGCTCATTGTCTGCTCATTGACTGTTTTATTTTCTTTAGGAGGCACCGGGAAGTGAACCCAGGACCTCCCATGTGGGAGGCAGGCAATCAACTGTGTGAAACACATCTGCTCCCTGCTTGTTTGTTTTTTGCTCGTCTGCTTGCTGTCCATTTTTTTTTTCTCATCTGCATGTTTTTGCTCGTTGTCTGCTCGTTTGTTTTTGCTCAATGTCTGTGCTCATTGTCTGCTTTTTGTTTGTGTTTGTCTTCTTTAGGAGGCACTGGGACCTGAACCCTGGACTTCCCATGTGGGAGGCGGGTGTTCAACTGCTTGAGACACATCCACTCCTCAATGTCTATTTCATAACAGGAAATAAAGTTTCATAGCAAGATAAGAGCTCCCACTTTATTTTTGGGTGCCAGGATCTTAGATAATTATAAATGCAGTCCAAATAAAAAGTGTTCTTGTCTCACAACCATTTTATTCCTTTACTCCGACAAATCTACCTAGCAATGTATTTTATTATGAAAAGTGAAAAATTTCCTTTCTTAAAAGAGAAACTCATTTCTGATTTTATAACTTTCAAACGAGAAATGTTGGGAATGATATCTCCACACACGTATGCTTAACATCACATTTTTTCTAACACATTCTAAAGTTCATCACCATTACTTAATATCTTCTTTGTCAAGGAGGCCAGGAGATTAGGATGCTTTAACTATAATTTATAATGCTCCTGCTATTGTTTATGTCAGTTGCCTATTAATCCAACTTCATCTTCCTTTTTTTTTGGTCAGTAATTTATATTTACCTACATATTTTATCAATTTCTTTCCTCACAATTGCTTATTGCACCCAGTCAATAAGCAATGGTATTCAATGCATTGCTTGCTGAGTACATGCTTTTGATGAGGTTTTGAGGGCAGTGAACTGTTTTGGTCCTTATTTTGTTTGAAGGTGTCTTTATTTCACGCATGTTTTGTGACATGGTCATTTTCTGTTGCTTTTGGGAAATGGCCAGCAATGGCTCTGCTCTAGGCTGAGAATCTCCTGGACTCTGTCCTAATACTCAAGCTAGAGTTCTCTGGTCAGGATTCTCTTCACCAAGGATGAATCCTTAGTCCTGGAACCTTCTCTATCTCAAATCATCCAATAATTTTGAGGGAGCTGGAATCCCTTTGCCCTCATACAGCCCAGGCGCCCAGCCTCGGCTGTGGAAGCTCCGCAGAGAACTACATTTCCCAGAGTCCCAGGTTGTTTTGAAATAGAGTATATCCCCTAAAGTAAATAGAAAAGTCTGAAAAATAGAAATGTTTCAAAATATTTTCTATTATGGTTATTATTTAAATATCCAATTATTATTTAATATATGAATCTTTATATTATCTTTCAAAAAACCATATGAATTAAGTTTACTTAACTTGCAACGATTAGATGCAGCTTCCATTCCCATTGCTAAATATCATCCAATCTAATGAGAGTTGTGGTTGGGAGGTTGTCCAGTGGTTCTTCTCCCTATTTTTTATCTTTGGAAAAAACATAGCTTAGTTTGATGCACGTGGTTATTCCTTTACTATTGAAATAGTATTACACTCTTTGCCACCTGTTTTCACTCCTTTTCCCATCTCTCTCCCCACACTCATTTCAAACTAGATTCTTTTAAAATGGTGGCCAAATAGTTCACAATATTGGTTTAGTGGTATATACAGACATTCTCTTTTTTAAAATGAACGTTTGGGTGGTTTCCACGTTCACGTACAAAGCTGCTATAAGAATCTCTGTATGTTACCTCCTCAGGTACATGTATAAATTTTTAACTGGGTTAGATTTCTGGAAATAAACTTTGCTGTGTTACAAAAATGTGTGATGTTTAATATACTGTAAATTGGCCTCTAAAATAGTTATTTTCCTTTATGGTATGATGCCCTGCAGTGTCTGCTAATATTTATTGATAAACATATGACTTATAGTTGATATTATCAAAATTTGAATGCTTGACAATATTATGTTTCAGACATGCCACTTTGCTATTTTTATTTTATATTACTCTAATCACTTTCATTTTTATTAGTCATTGTATTGTTTCAACTGTGAATTGCTCAATGAAAGCCATTGCTCATTTTTTCTATTGAATTGTTTACCTCTCTCTGATTGTTGCTTATTGTGAATAATATTCATTATTTTTTCTGCAGCATATATTTCTCTGTTTTATTCCATCAACTATCTTTTAATTTTTCTTATAATTCCTTTTTATAGAACAGGTTTAATCTGAACAATAATAAGTGTTATAGATTTTCATGTTTACATGAATCTCCCATAATTAATAATTGCAAACATATATTTTTAGAATCTCATCTAATATTTTTCTAGAATCCATTTATACATATAGACCTTTCATCCAACTGAAAATAGTTTTTGGAATTTTGTAGTATATTAAAGTTTTGAGGTACTTTAATATATTTTCCCAGAAGTAAATCTTTTTGTTTAAACACTGTTTATTGAATGATACATCTATTATTTTTCCTTCATTTCCTCACATACATATATGCAACATATTAAAACCCACAGATATGTCACATTTTAAAATCGTACTTTGGGTTTACTCAATATGGCTGCCTACTGAATGAGATAAGAATTGGAATACAATTTATATCCTTATAATGTTTATACTCTTACCCTACCTTTTTCTGTTTTGATGTCATATGAGATTTAATCCTATACTATTATCTCCAGAAACCATTCTTACATGATTTAACAAAATTGCATGATCATTTAATTGCACACCTTTGCTTATTGCAGTCAAATGAATAAACTTAGCTTTATTTCCTTCTTGCTGAGGTTACAAATTACAGAAGTTTTTTTTAGAGCTAATCTAAATTTATATATTTTAAAAATATATAAAAATATATTTTTAATCTGTCCATTTGTGAAAAAGAGTTTATTTTATTCTCATACTTGAATTATTATTTATCTCTGTATGGAATTCTGTTTGAATGTGTTTCCTTAGGGCATATGTAAATTTAACATATACGTTAATTTTATACAATATATGCAATAGTGCATGAGTGTATGTGTATTCCAATATATATAGATTTAATATATGTCAAGCAATTTAGTTAAATTCAGTGGACCAAGTATATATATCTCTAACACAAAAAACTCACCATCCAGAGAATATAAATTTGTATTTATATCTTACGTGATATCAAAATCTATGTACAAATGAATTAAAGACAAAAGTAGCATATACAATTACACAAATCTTAGCTGAAAAATTCAAAATATATTTTAAACTAGGGATTACTGAAACTTCTTAATCTCAAAAGGAAATGCATCATCTAAAATATAAAATCAAACTGATGATATAAAATTAAAATTAAAACAAATTATGGGATAAATATTCCATAAACAAAATCAAAGATGCTATGATTGAGATATATTAAGAAGGATATTTGTAGCAATTCTTGATAGTAGTTTAAGGGCTAGAATACATAAAGATCTAATATACTTTAAGTAAAACCTCAAAAAAGTAAATGGATAATGAGTAGGAAAAGATATTAATAGGCAGTTCAGATAAAAGAAAGCCCAAGTGGACAATAAATATTTGAAAAGTTACTCTGGTATTAATGAAAATGTAAATTGATATTAACAATAGCACATCACTTTATACCCATAAGATTAAAAATTAAAGAAAAATATTAAGCGCAGCTAGTTGGGAGAAAGGGAATAGTGTGCTTTCATACTTTGCAGATGAAAATGCAATGGCTTAGTGAAACTACTTATGAGAATTTATCCCATAGTTCAAAAAATGATATATTGGAATTGACATTCATGCATCAGAATTTGTATTAGCAAAATCAAACAAACAAATGGACAAGAAGTCATGTACTCCAATTGTGGAAAATGGAAGAAATTGTGTTATATTCACACCACACTTATTACTCAGTTCATAAAAAATAATAAATTAAAGCTTTTATATATGACAGTGGAAGACAGTATTGTTTCTTAACAACACTCACTATTTAGAGCAGAACAAAGTGGGGGAAATCTATTTCAAGGCAACTAGAATACTTGCTCAAGAGATGAAGCCTAAAGAGGTGGGTATGGAAGCTGACCATTGCTCTTCCCTTGAGGCATTTGTCAGTTAAAAAATCTAAGAAACTGAGCAATGTTGGGAAATATACCAGGCTTTCAGGTAGGAACTGAAAATAGACAAATGCGAACTGGCACTGATGCCCAAACGCTGAATTATCTCCATTCCTGATTGGATTAAGTGATCCAAAGAAAAGCCTCTGTAGGGAACATGATGTTATTAAACATCACATTATCTCTGTGATTTTCAAATATAATATAAAAAACTCAACAAAAAATAACCAGACTATGAAATGACAAGACTTGACTCCTGATCTAAAATCAGGTAGGAACTGTGGGAAGATGGCATTGGATTAAGCAGGCAGGGGTCAACTCTCTCACAAAACAATGGAGAAAGAGCAAAAATTGTCCATGGGACCTGTTTTGGGTCAGCAGACCAGGATAGTGCTTTCATATCTCCCATGAGGGTGGGGGACAGATTGATGAAGAACCTGAAACAACACATGTGAGTTACCAAACCATCAAGTGGCTGGGAGAGACTCCCCTCTGACCCCCAATATATTAAGCTAGGTAAAACCCCTGGCTTACTGCAGCTGACTGAGAGGGAACAGACATCCTCCTCCCTGTCAGCTGTTACAAGGGAAGAGTTGGAGGCCTTTTCTTCAGTGAAATTGGCCAGCAGAGTCTGCTTTACATCTTGGCACTGGCCAGGCCAAAACACAGAAAAGCAGAGATTGAAAGAAACACCTCCCTGGAAAGGTATGCCAATGAGTGCCATCTGCTGGCTATTCTGGAAATTGCATGGACAAAAACTGGTTTTGGTTCTCTGTACCTTAACTCCTGGGAGAAATTTTGCATCCCTTTAGTAAGTCCCTGGCACAATTTTGATAACTTAAGCTTGGAAATTTTAAAGACTTAGTATAAGTTGAACAAATATTAAAGAAGAGCTGTGAAAAAATAGTAACAATAGGCAAGAGCGAGAAATTAGCCATCAGAGTAAATTCACCAACATATTCAAATGCCTAACATAAGCAAAAAATTATAAGCCATACTAGGAAATAGGAAGAGATGGTCCAGCCAAATGAACAATCCAATATCCTGAAGAGATACAGTAATTAAGGCAATTAATCAAGGGTAATCACAAAACTCTCCTAAATGGATTTAAAGAATTGAAAGAAAATTTGAATAAAGAGATAAATGATATTAAGAAGACACTGGGTTTGCATAAAGAACAATTTGAAAGCCTGCAAAGAAAATTAATGGACCTTATGGGAATGAAAGTCACAATGGATGAGATTAAAAATACATTAGAGGCACTTAGAACAGATTTGAATTGCTCAAAGACAGAATTAGTGATTGTGAAGCCAGAGCATCTGAAATGGAAAAGACAGGAGCACAGAAAGAGAAGAGAATGGAAAAAATGGCACAGGGAATTGAACAATAATATGAAAACCACAAACATTCACATTACTGGTATCCCAGAAGGTAAAGAGAATGGAAAATGTCTAGGAAGAATATTTGAGGAAATAATGACCTAAAACTTCCCAACCCTTATGAAAGACCAAATATCAATATCCAAGAAGGACGATGCACCCCAAACAGAATAAATCTGAATAGACCTACCCTGAGACATCTACTATTCAGAATGACAAATATCAAAGATAAAGAGAGGATTCTGAAAGCAGCAAAAGAAAAAACATCACACACAAGGGGCCCTTGATAAGATTAAGTGCTGACCACTTATCAGAAATCATGGAGGAAAGAAGAAAGTGGCACGATGTATTTAGGGCAGTGAAAGAGAAAAAATTCTAGCCAAGAATTATGTATCTGGCAAAGCTGTACTTCAAAAATGAGGGTGAGTTCAAAGTTTTTACAGACAAACAAAAACTGATAGAATATGTTACCAAAAGATGATAATTACAAGAGACTGCAGCCTGAAAATAAAAAAAAACTGGGTGAGAGACTTGGAAAAGATTGTAGAAATGAAGATTATTAGGAAGGGCAAATTAAAAGGTAAAAAGACAGACAATAGTAAGATATGAAAACAGAAAGCCAAAATACAAAATGGATGAAGTAAGTAATGCCTTTACAGTAATAACATTGAATGTTAATGGATTGAACTCCCCAATCAAAAGACACAGACTGATAGAATGGACAAAAAATATGATCCATCTCTATGTTGTCTACAAAAGACTCACCTCAGACATAAGGATACAACTAAGTTAAAAGTGAAAGATTAGAAAAAGATATTCCATGCAAATAAACCCCCAAAAAGAGTTGTAGTGGCAATACTAATATATGTCAAAATAGATTTTAAAAGCAAAACTCTTATAAGAGATGAAGAAGGTCATTATATATTAATAAAAGGAAGAATTTACCAAGAAGAAATAACTAAACTAAATATATACCTAACTTGAGTGCCCCAAGATACATTAGGCACACACTGGCAAAGCTGAAGGAAGGAAAAAAAGAGAAGAAGATGTCTCTGCAATAATAGTTGGAGACTTCAATACACCACTCTTAGTATTGGATGGAACATCTTGACAGAGGATAAACAGAGAGCTTGAATAATATGATAAATGAATTAGACCTAACAGACATCTACAGAACATAGCACCAAAACAGCAGTATATAGATTCTTTTCAAGTGCTCATGGATCCTTCTCTATGTTAGACCATATGTTGGGTCACGAGACAATTCTCAATAAATTAAAAAAAATTGAAATGATATAAAATGATTTCTCTGATCATAACGGAATGAAGCTAGGCATCAATAATGGATGGAAAAAAGGAAAATTTGTAAATATAAGGATATTAAACAACACACTCAAATAATCAGTGGGTCAAAGAAGAAATTGCAAGAGAATTCAACAAATGTCTTGAGACAAATGAAAATGAGAACACAGCACAGAAAAACCTATGGGACACTGCAAAGGCAGTGCTGAGAAGGAAATTTAAAGCCCACAATGCTTACATTAAAAAAGAAGAATGAGTTGCAATTGAAGACCTAACTGACACCTGGAAGAAGTAGAAAAAGAATAGCAAACTAATCCCAAACCAAAACAAAGGAAAAACATATAAAAATGAGGGCAGAAATGAAATTGAGAACAAAAAGCAATAGAATCAACAAAACCAAAAGGTGCTTCTTTGAGAAGATTAACAAAATCAACAAACCCTTAGCTAGACTGACAAAGAAAAAAAGAAGGAAGATGCAAATAAATAAATTCAGAAATGAGAGGGGGACATTACGACTGACCCAGTAGAAATAAGAGAGATAGAAGAGGATACTTGAACAACTGTATGCCAAAAAATAGACAATGTAGATGAATTGGAAAAATTCATAAAAATATACAAACCTTCTGCACAGACCCTAGAAGAAATAGAAAACCTCAACAAACCAATCATTACAAGTGAAGAGATTGAAAGAGTCATTAAAACCTCCCAAAGATGAAAAGCCTGGGAAGATGGCTTCACAGGTGAATTCTACCAATCATTCAATTGATGTAATATAAATCTTGTTCAAGGTCTTCCAAAAAATCGAACAGGAAAGAATGCTACCAAACCCATTCTATGAAGTTAACCTCACCCTAATGCCAAAGCCAGATAAAGATACTACAAAAAAAGAAAATTACAGACCAATATCTCTAATAAATTTAGATGCAAAAATTCTCAACAAAATATTTGCAAACCAAACCCAAAAGCACAATAAAAGAATTATACTCCATGATTCAGTGGGTTTGGAGTTATGCAAAGGCAGTTCAACATGCACAAATTAATTAGTGTAATAAACCATATTGATAATTGAAGAAGAAAAATCAGATGATCCTCTCGCTTGATGCAGAAAAGGCATTTGTCAAAATACAGTACACTTTCTTGATAAATACAGTCCAAAAGATAGGAATAGCAGGGAGCTTTCTCAAAATGGTAAAGTATATATGAAAAACCTACAGCTAGCATCATACTCAGTGGTGAAAGACTGCCGAGATCAGAAAAAGATAGGGATGCCCACTCTCACCATTATTATTCAATATTGTGCTAGAAGTTCTAGGTAGAGCATTTAGATAAAGAAATACAAGGCTTCCAAATAAGAAGGGAAGAAGTAAAGCTTTCACTATTTTTTTGATGATATGGTCCTATATCTAGAAATTCCTGAAAAATACACAACAAAGCTACTAGAATTAATAGACGAGTTCAGCAAAGTGGCAGTATGCAAGATTAATATGCAAAAATCAGTAGCATTTGTATACGCTACTGATGAACAATCTGAGGATGAAATCAGAAAAAAAATATCCATTTATAATAAGAATGAAAGAATCAAATATTTGGGAATAAACTTAACCAAGGACATAAAGGACCTGTAATAAGGAAACTACAAAACATTGCTGAAAGAAACCAAAGAAGACTAATAAATGAAAGGACATTCAGTGTTCATGGATTGGAAGTCTAAATATTGTTAAGATGTCATTTATACCCAAATTGATTTACAGATTCAACACAATCCCAATAAAACTCCTAGAAGCTTTTTTTGCAGAAATTGAAAAGCCAATAATCAAATTAATTTGTAAGGTAAGTGACCCTGAAAAGTCAAACATGTCTTAGAAAAGAAAAACAAAGTTGGAGGATGCTCCCTTCCTGACTTTAAAGCATATTACTTAGCTACAGTGGTAAAAACAACATGGTACTGGCATAAGGACACCACTGGAACCAAATCAAGAACTCAGAAATAGACCCTCACATCTATAGTCAAGTAATTTTTGACAAGGCTGTTAGGGCCACTGTGGCAGTTTGAGATTACTTATGAATTCCAAAAAAGATACTGATTATGTGTGAAAACTGGTCTGTTCCTCTGGTCATGATACCCCTTGATTATATTAGATTCAGCTGAGATGCCTTTGATTAAATTATGTTAAGATTAGGGCTTTGATTTTCATGAGTGCTTGCAGAGTTGAGTCCCTGCCCCCTTTGTGGACTATATAAATGGACACTCAATTAAGAACACAGAGGTAGATACATAGAAGCAGATATGCAGGAAGAGAGAGTGCTCCATAGACACAGCCTGGGAAGAGAGATGAGCAATTCATCTGATAGCTTACAGCTGACCTTGTGAAGAGAACAGAGCAGCTGAGTCCAGAAAGAATTGAGCCCTGGCAAGAGAAATGAGCCCTATGCCAGCTATAGCTGAGATTGGCAGAAGCTGGACCCACGGAGCCTTAAGAGAGAAGAGGAAGGCTGAACCTATGTAGATGTTGCCTGCCATCTTGCTTCAACATGTGGCAACAGAGTTTGGTAAAGATGTAACCTTGATTTGGACTCTTTAGGGCCTTGTTACTGTAAGCTTTTACCCCAAATAAATACCCTTTATAAAAGCCAACAGATTTCTGGTACTTTGCATTAGCACCCCTTTGGCTGACTAAAACACCTACCCAATTGCGCCAGAACAGTCTTTTCAAGAAATGGTGCTGGGAGAACTGGATAGCCATATCCAAAAGAAAGAAAGAGGACCCCTATTTCACATCTTATACAAAAATTAACTCAAAATGGAACAAGGACCTAATTATAAAAGAGACAATCATAAAACTGCTAGAAGAAAATGTGGGAAAATATCTTCAAGATCTTGCGGTAGGTGGTAGTTCCTTAAACTTTACTTCCAAAGCATGAGCAAAAAAGAAAAAAAATAGATGAATGGGACCTCCTCAAAATTAAACACCTCTGTACCTCAAAGGACTTTGTCAAAAGGGTGAAAAGGCGGCCGACTCAATGGGAGAAAATATTTGGCAATCAAATATCTGATAAGGGTTTAATACCAATGATATGTAAAGAGATGCTAAGCTCAACAGTAAATAAACAAATGTCCTGATTAAAAAATGTGTAAAAGATTTTAAAAGACAATTGTTCAAAGAAGAAATACAAATAGCAAAGAAACACATGAAATAATGTTCAATATCAGTAGCAATTAGGGAAATGCAAATCAAAACTACAATGAGATTTCATTTTCACACTTATTAGACTGACCAATATTAAAAAGTCAGAAAACTGCAAATGTTGGAGAGGGTGTGGAGAGATAGGAACACTTATTCACTGTTGGTGCGTATGTAGAATGGTACAGTCACTGTGGAGGACTGTTTGGCAGTTCCTAAAGAAGTTGAATATAGACTTGCCATGGGACCCGGCAATACCATTGCTAGTTATATACCCAGAAGAGCTGAGAGCAGTGACAGGAATAGACATCTGCCCAATGATGTTCATAGCGGCATTGTGTAACATTGTATGATTCCATTTATATAAAATGTAAATATAAATACATTTATAAAGATGAAAAAACAATTAGCTAAATGAATATTTAAAAAATGAAAATGTAAATATGTTTTTAAGCAAGGAAAACCTGAATAATCCACCAGCAAAACAACAGTAAAGAAAATACAAAGGGTTCTATTCAGACAAAAGGACAACAATCACAGATGGTGATCTTGCTAATAAGGAAGAATGAAGAACAATGGAAAAGGTAAACATGAGGGAAATCTAAATGAATACTGACTGTCTAAAGCAATAGTCATATATATTTGTTTTGATTTAAAATGTACATGGAATTAAAATACATGTCAACAATGTCATGTAAGATTGCCAGAAGTGAATTAAGTTCTCCCACTGGTCATAAAATTGTAAGAAAAGGCAATATATATTAGACTTTGATATGATAGGGTTTCATTATGTAATCTCTAGAGCAGGGGTCCTTAACCAGGTGTCCACGGAAAGATTTCAGGGGGTCTGTGAGCTTGAATTGAAAAAAACCAACTAATTATATTTTTTTCCTATGAGCTACGATGTTGAGCATCATAAAACTATCTGCCGTTACACTCTGAGAAGGGGTCCTGATTGCCAAAGGGATCTGTGGAACAAAATAAGGTTAAGAACCCCTGTTCTAGAAGTATGCTGTCCAATACACTAGCCAACAGGCATATAAGTCTATTTAATTTCTCTGT